>KQ435724.1:2461017-2485703 GCA_001276565.1 Melipona quadrifasciata | reverse complement strand
TACTGGAAATTTCTTTATCATTTTTTCTATTAATGTACTGGAAATTTTTATTATTCAATCAAATAGATGTATGAATCTGGTTTATTGCTTATCAAGCAAACTTATGTACAAGAAATTTTCGATGTTATACCCAGACTAAAATATATAAAAGAATAGATATTACAATAAATATTCTTATTGAAAATTTCATGTATTTTACTCGTATATCCACTTCTCTGCCCAAGATGCCCAGTCAATAACTTCCTTCTCTTCTCCAAACCACAGTTTGATTTCCTTGTTGGCAGATTCAACAGAGTCAGAGCCATGAATAATATTGCGTCCAACTTGAATACAAAAATCACCACGAATTGTTCCAGGTGCTGAATCCTTTGGATTTGTTTCTCCCAACATAACACGGCCAGTTTTCACTGCATTTAAACCTTCCCATATTTGAAAAACAATTATAAGATGTAATTAATACAATTACATAAGTCAAATTTTTTAATTGTATTATATAAAAGGCAATTACCATTGGTACAACTGGTCCCGAACTCATGTATTTAATTAGACCTGGGAAAAACGGTCTGGATGCCAAATCAGAATAATGTTTCTTTAATAAATCTTCATTTGGCTATAAAAAGAAAAAAAAATAACTTTAATAACTTTAATAATTTCTACAATCAATAACGAAACCTATTGCGCACATCGTAATGACACATCAAGCAAGTTCAAGAGTCATAAATTAGTATTTCTATTAATTATCTTGATACAAGATAATATAATGTCACAGAGCTTAGTAACGAAGGTCACAGCAATTATTATATATTCCACGATCGATAAAATGCGATAAGTGCTTATGAAATGAAAATATTTAAACAATATACGCCGAGTTACGAGATTCTTAAGAATTAAAATTTTTCTGAATTAGACACGTAAACATATGTAAAAACACTTACCCACAACATTTTCATTGCTACAAGTTTGAAACCTTTGTCTTCGAAACGTTGAATTATTTTCCCAACAAGTCCACGTTGGACGCCATCAGGTTTAATCATAATGAAGGTGCGTTCCTTATTTTCTGCCATTATTAATTTACAAAATAAACGAAGTAAAACTAATACAGAACACAAAACCATGCATCACCGGCTTCGACGCCGAAAGAGTAAGAACAAGAACGAAAGAGCTGATTGGGTCTTCGGTTATTCGAATTCTTTCAACGTGGTGGGGAAATCATTCTCGAACTCTTACCACGTGGCGCTCGTGCATGATCGATCAGGAACAGTAACATTAATCTCTATCCAATACTTTATTCTCCCGTAATTTTTGTTTCTAATTCTTTTGTGAAATAAACATATTATTTATAACTTTATTGCAAACTACATCATAATCTGTGAAATAGCATACAATTTAAAACGATATTATAACTAAATATTGCAATAGTTATATAAAGATAAAAAAAATATGTAGCTAAAATCAAGAAACCTGTCTAATATTTTATCTTTTTAATTATACTTTTAAATTAATTACTTTCTTAATGTAACCTTAAATTACACGTTATTTTCCAAAAATCTTTGTGTAGATTAATTGATATTTACTAATGTCTGGATCCTTTTTATAACATCTAATAGTACTACCAATAATCCTACCAATCAAAAGTAACTACAATAATCGTGGGTGTTAAAGTTATTACTTGTATGAACATAACGTATTTCCCGCGCGTAGAATGGCATCAGTTTCCCTAACCCGGAGTACGTGCATCGATTGGTTTTTCGCGTCGGACCGTATTACGTATGTATTATATTGGGCTTTTCACAGCACGACAGGCCGTCGTTCGTGAAGAACTCAACTGTCGCGATAAAAACCTGTTAGAAAAAAAAAAGAAAACCATCTTTTTACGACAAAGTAATTGACAATTGTATCATTTACGTTTATGTGATTTGCATGTGTGCATAAATCCTTGGCTAAGTAAATTGCTTGGAAATCCATGATGGCGCACGTTGAAAGATCGCGCTAGTGCATATCGATGTAAGTGCTGCGCGTACTTGTTTTTTGTTTCGATTTTTCGGAAAGTAAGAAATTCTTTCGGGACCCGGTTCACCGCGATATCTCCGATTTTGATATTGGAATTCCTGCACGAGCGTCGACACGTGATCATCGTCTCGCATCGTTCACGCATCATATTTTTATGGTGGTCGTCATCATGCAAGCACAGCAGCAGCCACAGCAACAACAGCAGCAGCCACAGCAGCCGCAGCAGCAGAATCATCAACAAATCGCATGCAGCAGTGTCATTCTCAAGATGAACGAGATACCACAAGTTTCAACAATCGGTACGTAGCAAGACGATTTCAATCAGGTTCTATTTTAACAGCCGAATCCTTCATTAACAAAGTGTCCAGTCAAATGGATAGAATTAGTTTGCAGAATTGATCTCGAGATGTTCTAACTCATTTTTTCTCCAAATAAATTTCTACAAAAAATTAACACCGACAAAAATTAAGCACAGATTTATACATAGTTACGATTTGATTATTCTTAACAGTTTTGTTGATATTAAATCGTGGCTATTACTTGAAAAAAGAAAACTTGTCAAATAAACCGTCACGTGAATTGGATAACAATTTAGTTGGCATACAGCTTACGTATGTGAAACGTCTTGTATATCTTTTATTTATCACAATGATATATCGTAATGATACATCGTAATGTACATACTGCGTACATTGATATATAGTATATGTAATAAAAAATGGCATGTGATGTAAGAGGGAATACCTTTAATATATTTATCGCACGTGTATTTTTTTTATAAACCTAGAATGATATACATGTACACATGTGTGTATTATTGTCGTCAAAATTACTCGATAACTTTAGAATTTTTTTTTTTATGAATACTAGCATACAGTATTAGTATTTGATAAATACTGGTATAAGTACTACTAGTTTCTCCTTTTTCAAGCTTGTTTTCCTTATTAGGTGTCTATCTACCCTTCCTTCTTGCTCTTTGGTTGTTTCCGCTTCGTCAAAGTGACGATGGAATATTCCATTCGATACCTGTGCCATCTGCTTTCCGTGCGAGAGGGGATGGTCTTTTGTATAGCGTCAGTGGTACGTTCCTGACCGAAAGTACAGTAATTTTGTAATCAAAATTCCTTTATAATTTCGTATTTTAAAATTTTCTGGTATTTGTATTTTCCTCCTACAATCGATATTTTTGAATCTTAAATTAGACGTAAATACACATACTTCAACCTTAATAAACGTATATTCTTTTCAATGAATTTTAATGAAGTTACAGTTCTAAAAATCGATATAGCATCGCAGTAGTATTAGTTTGTCCTCTAAGATGTACATACATATATTTTGGTACTAAAAATAACTAAATGATTTTAACAGTCAATTTTGTTCATACGAATTGAGAACCACTGTTGTGATTTCTTTGTGTGCTCCCAGTCGCGTACCATCACATCTGCATGTACAATGAGCACCTTAAATTAATATAAATTTTTTATACTATTTTTTACATTGCAACGTATTCGTGAGAATAATTTCGCCTTTGAAATTGATTCTTACTAAAAGACGATGAGAAAAGTACGACTCCGTTAGCTGAAAACAAAAATTTTCTACTTTTTATTAGATTTTATATCGTTGCTATCAATAAGCTGTAAATATATCAGTTGTTGTTATACTTCATTATATTTATCTACAGTACATTTTCATACATTCTTTACGTTCATTGATTAATATAAAAATTGTTTGAAGGATAGAATAAGCAAAGCAACAGAAAAAAGAATTTATTAGCTAGTTTAGACAATTTTTGTTCAGAATTTCTAAAAATAATTTGACAACGTTTCTATGAGCAAACGTCTGTCAGTTATACTGAGAATAATAAAAAAAGCAAAATTGTCGAACGCCGAAGATACAAAATAGGAAAAACGAAAGGCACAGGGTACCGGACGTGATATTCGCAGCGTTGAGCCGGGTGTCTTCCATGTTGCCAGATGCTTTTACCCGGCACAGCGTTGCAGGAGTCCGTCATAGTTGCCGAATTGACCAATCAGATTGCTCGTTCTGATCTGGTGGGGATAACCTGGTAGAGCGTAACTTGTACAGGATAGGAATACAGAGTACATATTGTGTATGGAAACGGATGGCTATGAATTATTTTTGCACGGTTTGAAGTAACGAAGGAGCGTAAATTCGGATAGTGCAGGAGAAATAAGTGACTCCGGAGAGCTCGGAATCGAACAGTAGGAATTTTTCGAAGTGAGAGAGAAAATTTGAGTTGCCGACACTGGAGCGTGGAAGGGTCTCGAAGTTAATTAGAGGTGATCGTGTGAAAATAGAGGTCTGCGGCGTGTAATATCGGACAGAGGAGAAAACATTTGGAAAAGTTTGACAAGATGAGCATAAGACTGGCAGAGAAGAAGGAGAACGTGATAAAAAGTTCGGCCGGTGGAATCGGGAACGTGGTCAATAGTTCAGATGACGTTTGTAATGGGACCGTCGAGTGGCAAAATGGACAGAATCTTCTGGTTGTTACGCAGGACACGCAGGGCAAAGAGCTAATTGCGATCGCCGATAATCAGACGATTAACGTTGCTGTTGACTCCTATTGTTCGTATCTTTCGCCTCATTTTCGTTTCTTAATCCGATTTCGAGTTCCCAACTAGCCGGCTAACAAAATCGATATACATGTTTTATTCTACAGTAGACATATTGTTTTTATATAAACGTCCTTAAAATTTTCGATGCGATGTGCAATATTTTGAAACAGGCTCGTTAAAATCAAAGTTATTGTATATTGTATTGTCATATTATAAGAATGTTTAAATTAATAGATGTTCCTGATATTCTTTAAATTTGAAAGTAGGAGAAGCGAATGTATTTGATAAATTTCATTAAAAATCACACACGAGATTTCTAAAATCTGACAAGTTTTATAAGAAATGCGTTTGAATTTATTTTTTTCAGGGTTACTGGAACTTGCTCACAGGGAATATCAGGCAGGAGATTATGAAAACGCTGAAAGGCATTGTATGCAACTATGGCGACAAGAAACGTATAACACAGGAGTTCTTCTGTTGTTGTCTTCTATCCACTTCCAGTGCAGAAGGCTAGAAAAGTGAGCATCTTTTTCCCATTTGTGTGTGACTTTTGACCAAAATAAAATAAAATAAAAAATAAAATGTTGATCAATTATTATTCTTGCATTTCAGATCCGCTCATTATAGTAGTTTAGCGATAAAGCAGAATCCCTTGTTGGCAGAAGCTTACAGCAACCTTGGGAATGTTTTCAAGGAGCGTGGTCAACTGCAAGAAGCTTTGGAAAACTACCGGCACGCCGTTAGATTGAAACCAGATTTCATTGACGGTTACATCAATTTAGCAGCTGCATTGGTAGCTGCTGGAGATATGGAACAAGCGGTTCAAGCATATGTCACTGCTCTACAATATAACCCTGTGAGAAATCCATTCTGTTATTAATATTTCCTTTGTAATCCTTTGTATATTATCACACTTGCATACGTTTAATTTGTCTAAATAAATGCCACTACATTCTGTGAAAAGTATTCTTGAAGAATGGTTGTTTGAGATTATCGAATACATATATATTTTATGCATTCATGTGTTACAGGATCTTTACTGTGTGAGAAGCGATCTTGGTAATCTTTTGAAAGCATTAGCAAGACTTGACGAAGCCAAGGTAGGTTTTCTTCATCTGTTATACATTGCTGTAAATTAATTTGACGTGTCACGCACATGATTGAATGCATCAGTACCACAGTCAAATACTAAGATGTTGAGCATTGCTTCATCAATTTTTGACTAGATATGGATGCATTTCGTAAAATGTGCACGAGTGCTAGCTGGCAGCTCCACAGAATAGCCAGGAACAACTGGTATTCATGTTCTAGAGGCGAAAAACTCTTTCTCTTTGCGATGAAATGTATGCGCGACGCACGATGGCCTGCTATCGAAAGCAATTGCGTGTCACTGTGAAAGAAGACACGAACAGAAAATTCAGATTTTGATAGTAGATTATCCATCGTGCGTGTTTTTCCTCTTAATTAACGTAATCACTGCGTTTGGTGTTTCTTTACTTTTTTGTTTGTCTGTTTATCGAGAACCAACGAAGGTGCCCAGAGCAAAATAACGTTTCTTACAAGACATCAAACGCAGAACGAGGGTTTAAGTTTAAAATTAGCTAAAAACTATATGAAACCCCTCTTTGCATTGCGCGTTTTGGAATAACACTGATGAGAGCAACAACGAAATTTCTTTATTTGGTGTTATTGCAAAGTTTAACTTGCCGGTCCTATTACAGCATGTCTTTTGTTTATCGTTGATTAAGCAAACAGCGTCGATTCTTTTCTTTTTCAACGAGCTACAATAGGATCAGCAGCGCGCGAATGTAGCGTTTAAGCTCATCTCATTTGATTCAGCTCATTCTGAATGTGTATTTACTTTAGGTATACTCTAATCCGTTACATATACGTGGACAAATGCAACCTTTCTTTTCCAACTACTCTTTCCAATTTTAAAAGTAAATAAATTGTGTATGACGATGACAATGTGTATGGCGCGAGATCACTTGACCAGTTCCATATTCATCGTGACGTTTACTATGAAAAATTGTTAACTTTTTTGACGAATCTGCGTCAAAATATTTTTTTAATTATGTTGGAAACTCATGGGACTTTCTCCGCTCCTAAGAGTTTCATTTGTTTCAATTATACGTAGTGAAGCAAACGAATCAAGTGGTCTACTTCATAACAGCAGCGCGGCGCGGCAATAGTCGACGAGTAGAAACTGATTGCAGACAGTATATGTAAATTGTTGATAATTTTGCTCAATTCATGTTGAATTTCGTATTGGTGGCTTTGTTTGATGTTTCATACTTTTTGCAATCAAACTCGCCGGTGATACTCAATGCAGCAAAGAGAAAGGCTTTCCGTTGAATTTCCTGCCGTTCTTGAGCGCTTTCTAGTTCACTCGTTTGTTTTTCGCTTAGTACGTTTTGCCACCAATAATGTTGCATTCACAGAAAGATATCGGCTGGAACTACTGGTTATCGATGGGATCACAAAAAAAGGGGGGGAAATGGTTTTCCAAATTTATGTTCTTCTATAAAGAGCAATATAGATTCGCGGTATTTATAATTTTTTTTTTTCAAAGCATTAGTTAGCTAGGGGTCAAAATTAGCACGTTTTCTTTGTACGCTTCAATTTTTTTTTTCTTATTTTTTCCTTCTTAACCAGGGGATTTATTTTCAATGCAATTGGTAATTAGGGTGGGGGTGTAAAACTTACACGATTGTGATATGGTGGCTGACGACCTCAGCGAAGCGTGTCTTTCAGCGGCACGCATAACTAGGTACTTCTGTATACGTATTTAAAAAAAGAAAAAGAAAAGAAAAGATAAAAAAAGAACATAAAAGATAATTAAAAAAAAAAGACAAAGTTGAGGCGAACAGTATCAGTGAAGAGACATTAACGCAGCTGTCTTGTTGTTGTGGATGGGATGATCAACTCTAGGAGGGGAAGTCGGAGCAATGTGATTGGTCTGTTACCATGGGTTCCTTCGTCAAAGGGTGAATCTGAATCTGGTTATTCAGTAACACACTGTCTCTCGGTCTAAGTTTATTATGAGAACTTGCGAGCCGTACCTACCGTCAACCTACCAAAGGGTACACTGCAGGTAAAGTAATTCCCAAGGCCGATCTCTGAACAATCCGTCACAGGCCAATTGACTCCGTTGTTTCCGAAAGGGACTGAAAGTTGGATCGTTTCAATCGAGGACCGAAAAGGTTTGTGCGTGAGCACACAGCAGATGAATCGAATGGTTTTCGCTTCGTCGCACGTTGAAACAAAGGAATTCTCAGTTGAAGCTTCATCCAACTTCGTTTCTATTCGTTATCCACAGTTATCCCCGACGCTACGACGCCTGTTTATTTATCCAGTCTCATTACCGTTCCCGATAGAGATCGGCCAACTGTAAATGCCCTTTTAAAACTTACTGTTTAGGTACGGATTTACTCTGTTTCTTATAACAATGCAGCCCGCCTCTCGGTACGCGCGATGCATTATCCCTGCTTGACCCTTAGGAGCGTCGTCATGTATAGAAGATTTTGGGACAATTTTGTTTCTTTATTGTATTAGGGTATTAACGATAATGCAAATTCAATCGAGACACGATGGTCTAAAGATCGTTGAACAGAGAGAGACACATGTGAATAATGAAAAACCAATGTTTGTTTAAGCTCGTCGACTGAGAACGGACAATGTTGGAGATGAATTGGCCACGTGAATTGAGCAGAAACTGAAACTAACTGACGGCGATGGGCGTGCTGTGTGCCGATCGAGTCCACCGGACGCATTCCGGAGATTCGATGGACACGAGACACGGGACGCCCGTATCGCTTGTGTTTTCTACGAGATGACGTTTCTAGCGCGCACCTAAATCCTTCTTTCCCTGTTTTTCATACTAGACTCCGATCCATTGTTACATACTGTATGACTTGCAAAATGGATTTCGTTTTCTCTGTTTCTGATTCGTTCCCGTTCTCCCTGGAACGTGGGAGAATTCGAGTGTATAAACCAAACCTTGCAAGAGCAAAAGCCTCTTTAAAAAGATTGCCTTTAATTAGCTTTCACAGTAATTGATCGCTTGTCACATTGGCGTCGACTTACGTGTTCCATTTGCACGAAAATGTAACAGAAATGCGTACCGAATGTCAAACCTTTCTCAGTCGGTAATGGAACATTTCATTCTTTCTCCGAGTATTGATAAATTTTGAAAACGTAACGAAGAAGCAATAAACGAATAATAAGTGATAACAAGTAATTGATTCCTGAAAGCATTTATTTGCATCTTTACTAAAAGATACTCTATCTATGTGTTGGAAATTCATGGAAAAGAAAAGGGACGTAGAACGGGGAAAGAGAAAGGAAACGAGGCAGGACAGAGAAGACGAAGATATGAAAAAAGATATATTATTGTTCTCTGAGGTTTATCGAAAATAGTGAAATGTGTGTGAAAGCCTGCGGCGCGGCGAGGAGAGGCCGGGCAAAGTGCGCGGCGCGTCTCTCACAGTACCGCGAGCATCCTCTCTGACCCCTTGTTTGTCTTTAGGCTTGCTATCTAAAGGCGATTGAAACGCGTCCAGATTTCGCGGTCGCGTGGAGCAATCTTGGCTGTGTGTTCAACGCTCAGGGGGAGATCTGGCTGGCGATCCATCATTTCGAGAAGGCCGTGGCTTTGGACCCAAATTTCTTGGACGCTTACATCAATCTTGGCAACGTGCTCAAGGAAGCTAGGATTTTCGATAGGTAAGAAAATAATCGGCGATCTCTATCAGGTGGTGCTAAAAATATCAAATCGCTTGTAGCTTTATAATTTTGTGACGTTGATTTGCAATATTAGATACAGCATTTTCAAACTTTGCTGTTGAAACGTTTCTGATTGAAAATATTTGCTCGTGTTCATGTTACTTGTTTAAGAAAAAAAAATTTATTCAAATTATTGCTAATTGCGTGTAGAAAATAAATAATTATCAAGAAAATAAAAATCATATGATATGTTTAGTATAGTCTATTCAGACAAGCTCTATTTATACACATTTTCTTTTTTTTTTTTTATTGTTATAGTAGTAAAAAATGAAAATTTATTCATATTATTATTATTATATGAAATTTTATAATGCAATATCATGGAGCTTCTATGTATGAGTAATAGTAACAAGCCCCTTGAGAAATCTCTTTGGCGATAGGTATATGATTTTAACTTCCCAGCCAGAAGGTCGCGAGTTCGATTCTCAGTAAAATACATCATTTTTTCTCATTTTCTGGGACAAAGTGCACAGTTTGATCGATCGTCGTCTCGAATTTCATATGGACGTCGGTTTATAAAGTCTGTGCTAAAAAAAATTGACTTCTCTAAGTTATTCTTTTAATGCTCAGTTAGTCACATTAATTGGAGTCAAAAAGTCAGACAAATACGTATATTTTTGAAAGAACGGCACTGGAACGTTGTTATTACGTTCCATCGTGTAATAATGAGAAATGTATTCTATTTTCTGTCTTTCAAAATCGAAAGTTTTTTCGCGTTTGTAAAACACGTTTACCGAGAAATCGCTAGCAAAGCGCATGAGTCGACGCGTAAACACCAGATCGATATTCATACAGCGTCCTTTGAAGTTCATCGTCCTTTGTTTCTTCAGAGCGATGTCCGCTGACAACCCAGTACGTAAATTTCCAACTTTTTAGATGTCCCTCGCAATTCTCGCTAACAACGTCGAATTATTTTGTTAACATTATTTCGAATGCATAAATTTGAAAATGATCTATTTATTCCGAATACATGCTTATTTATTGGAAATTTACTGGAACATTAAAGATTTTTAGAACTTTTGCCAGAAAAAAATATTTGCTTGAAAATTATCAGAAATGGATCGTAATAATAACGATCAATGTCAACGTGTTATACATCTTGTCCGTCATCCAAGAACCTCGATCTTGCCTGATATGTGTATTGTACATATATACATAGCTACGTAATGGTGGCTGACTTGGCAACAGATAGGAAATTACCTCCGCGAATGCGAGCTGAATTTCTTTTTTTTTTATTTACGCGTATTCGGAACCGTTGGAATCTCGGAACGTTACGCATAATAGCGGGAGAAACTGGAGGGCAACTATCGATTCCAAGGATCGCTCCGCCCCTACGCGCGCGAGTGTGTGTGTGAGAGAGAGAGAGAGAGAAAGAAAGAGAAAGAACCCCTTTTACTCTTCAAGGGAGGGTGTAAGTTCTTCGCGGGTTTGCCAAAAACGCGTAAGTTGTTCGCGGTGGAGAGAGACTCTCGCGGTGTCGGTCCGAGGGAGTGGCAAGTTTTGTTTATTAATTATTTAAAGAGAATACACACACATTCATTCGAGGCATCGAAATGGAGAAGGAATGGACTGCCAGTGCGTTGTCGTGTACACGGTGATCTCGCCCTCGACCACGATCGCGCCCTTGTTACGCGTGCAGTTAGAACGAGCTCTCTCACGATCTTCGGCCCGTGGATGTATCTCGTGGATTAAATATAGCGTGAAAAGGTTAATTTTTGATTATTTTTGTTTTCCTGTATTCCGTTATACCGGCGCGATGATACACGTGTGCGAATTTTACTCAAGATCATCGTGTACGTGTGAATCGGGTGTGACATCGCCATTGCTACCGAATCGAAACCACCGAACAACTTTTTCCACGCGACTCTACGTGCATTTTCACCCGAGTCCGAATTCGGAATTGATGAAATTGTGATTCACTGTCCGTTCGTTCGAAGAACGACCTAAATGTTCTCGTCTCTGATTGTGCAATGAATTTTAACGACGTGCGAATTTTCTGTTTACGACAGATCCGTAGCTGCTTATCTGCGTGCTTTGAATCTCAGTCCTAACAATGCAGTCGTGCATGGAAATCTGGCGTGTGTTTATTACGAACAAGGGTAAGTATCCATCAGAGAGTATATTTAGTTATTTTTGATTGCTCGTTAATCTGTTTCTTTTCCTTTTTTTAGGCTTATCGATTTGGCAATCGATACATATCGCCGTGCTATCGAACTACAACCGAATTTCCCAGATGCTTATTGTAACTTGGCGAACGCGCTCAAAGAAAAGGGGCAAGTGGCTGAGGCTGAGGATTGCTATAATACGGCTCTCCGTCTTTGCCCTTCGCACGCCGATTCTCTTAATAATCTGGTATTTACATTTGTGTTGAAATTATTGGCGGAAATAAACTGTCTTTGTTTCTTTTTTTTGTCACTATGACGATGTATTTTCACTCTAGGCCAACATAAAACGCGAACAAGGGTACATCGAAGAAGCAACTCGATTGTATCTGAAAGCGCTTGAAGTATTTCCTGATTTTGCTGCAGCTCATAGCAACTTGGCTTCCGTATTACAGCAACAAGGGAAATTAAACGAAGCATTGATGCATTACAAGGAAGCTATCCGTATTCAGCCAACTTTCGCGGATGCGTACTCGAACATGGGTAATACGTTGAAAGAAATGCAAGATATCCAAGGGGCGCTTCAATGCTACACAAGAGCTATACAAATTAATCCTGCTTTCGCCGACGCTCATTCCAATTTAGCTTCAATTCACAAGGATTCTGGGAATATTCCCGAGGCTATTCAATCGTATAAAACTGCGCTGAAGCTGAAGCCCGACTTCCCCGACGCGTATTGTAACTTGGCGCATTGCCTTCAGATCGTTTGCGACTGGACCGATTATGAGGCTCGAATGAAGAAATTAGTCTCGATCGTTGCCGAACAATTAGACAAGAACAGGTTGCCAAGCGTGCATCCGCACCACTCTATGCTCTATCCGCTGTCTCATGAATTCAGAAAGGCCATTGCTGCTAGACATGCAAATCTTTGCATCGAAAAGGTAAATAATATTTTTTAAAAATATCATCATGGTTTGCGTCCAACGATAAAACTGTTTTATAAATTGTTACACAGATACACGTTCTACATAAACAACCGTACAAATACCCACGTGAAATTGGCACTCGCTTAAAGATTGGATACGTTTCGTCCGATTTTGGGAACCATCCTACTAGCCATCTGATGCAGTCGATTCCGGGGTTACACGACAGACAAAACGTTGAGATCTTTTGTTACGCTCTCAGTGCCGATGATGGAACCACTTTTCGTGCAAAGATCGCCAGAGAAACCGAACACTTTGTCGATCTATCGCAGATTCCGTGCAATGGGAAAGCAGCTGATCGTATTAACGCGGATGGAATTCACATTTTGGTGAACATGAATGGTTACACAAAGGGAGCAAGAAACGAAATATTCGCCCTGAGACCGGCGCCGGTTCAAGTGATGTGGCTTGGATATCCCGGAACATCTGGTGCTAGTTTCATGGATTATTTAATTACCGACGAAGTTACATCGCCAGTGGAACTTGCTAGTCAATACAGCGAGAAGCTTGCTTACATGCCACACACGTACTTCATTGGAGATCACAAGTAAGTCTGCGAGATTATATACGATTATGGTACTCCATGTGAAATTTATCGGTACTGTTTTTTTTTCTAAAACATATTTATTTTTGAAGGCAAATGTTCCCGCATTTAAAAGAACGTCTTATTTTGACGGACAAGTTGAATATGAAAGGCAAAGTAGCAGATAATGTAGCTGTGATAAATGCCACCGATCTCTCTCCCATGATTGAAAATACATGCGTCAAAGAAATCCGTGAAGTTGTCGTACCGGATGCCAAAAATAAGCCAGTAGAGATTTCCTTGAAAGTTGCGGAACTGCCAACCACTACTCCTATCGAGACAATGATTGCTTCTGGACAATGTCAAATGTCTGTGAACGGCGTTGTAGTTCAAAACGGCATGGCCACCACGCAAGTGAATAACAAAACAGCTACAGGTGAAGAAGTGCCTCAAAATATCATGATCACAACGAGACAACAGTATGGTCTGCCAGAAGACGCAGTTGTCTACTGTAATTTTAATCAATTGTACAAGATCGATCCGCTCACACTTCACATGTGGGCACATGTAAGTTTATTCATATTTTCGTGACAAATTTACATTGCCAAAATTGTTGCGTATTTTGTACATGGACGTTGACACCAAATTTCAGATTCTAAAACACGTGCCAAACTCTGTATTATGGTTACTACGCTTCCCGGCCGTTGGTGAGCCAAACCTACAAGCGACAGCTCAGCAACTAGGTTTAGCTCCCGGTAGGATCTTGTTCAGCAATGTTGCTGCAAAAGAAGAACACGTTCGACGGGGACAGTTGGCTGACGTATGTTTAGATACACCGCTTTGTAACGGTCACACTACTAGCATGGATGTTTTATGGACTGGAACTCCAGTAGTTACACTGCCAGGTGAAACACTGGCGTCTCGCGTTGCTGCTAGTCAGTTGAATACTTTGGGGTGTCCTGAATTGATTGCACGAACACGTCAGGAATATCAGGACATTGCTATTCGTTTAGGCACTGACAGAGAATAGTAAGTAAATTATTTTTTTCTATCCCTACAGCTTTATATTGACAGCGTTAACATGAGTTAACCAACTGTTTCTTTTTAAGCTTGAAAGCTACGCGAGCCAAAGTGTGGAAAGCAAGATCGGAAAGTCCGTTATTCAATTGCAAGTTATACGCAGCGGGCATGGAAATGCTGTACAAAAAAATGTGGGAACGTTACGCACGAGGCGAAAAGCCTGATCATGTGTCAGCAGTAGATAAAATCGAAAGGGAAAAATTACTAACAGCTTCATCTTAAACATAACTGAAGTATTTTTATTTATACAGCTTTAATTTCACATCTGGCTTCTCTTTCATTTTCCCTCTTTTTTTTCTTTTTCTTTTTTTTTTTTTTTACATATATAAGAACATTTAAAACAAATAATCGGTAATCTATTTCATGAAAATAGGATTTTCATACAAAATTCCATGTTTTGGTATTCACCATTTTCTATGATACGTCGTCGAGCTCGGGTAACGTAGGATAATTATCATACATATACGTTCAATTACATATTTGATGTCGCAACAAAGAAAATTGTGGATTGCTATACTGTGCGAGAAATAATTACATTCATTTCCTGCGTTATACTATCACATCTTTCACCTTATTTATACGTATAATATATTATGATTCTCGTAAAGTCAGATGTGTATATTTTTTGGTAATATGCGTATATTACCTGAATTGGAATGGGATTGTGTACAAGATTAGTTTCTTCTTCATTGTACAAAATACACAGATATAGTATGTATGCTGACGAAGGTTCGTATTATTAATGCGAAATATGCAGCTTGATTTCGAAAGTCTCTGACGCGTGACTCATTACATAAGGAATAATAACGAATAAATGCTGAAAGGATGTTCTTATGGTCATATTTTCCGAATTTATAACGATATTGTTGTTCGGATTGGAAACATTTGGCACGTAAATGAGGATTGAGATACAGAGAGAGAAGAGTTGGGAGGCAGATTATTCGCACCAAGATGTTATTGCTAGAAATTGCTGGTAGCAGAGTTGCAAGTTGTATTATATATATAATTAATTAATGAAATAGACATGTAAATATTAAAATTGTTATTGCTTTAGTTACGATAGCGTGTACGTTTAAGATTGAAGAAATGTGTGAGGTAGAGAAAAACGTCGACTGTAGTAAATTCCGATGTACGTATATAGAATAAAAAAAAAGAGAGAAAAAAGAAAAAAAAAGAAATAATTAAAAAATATAATTCAAAGAAAGTGGATGTTATATTGTGAGAATGTTGGATGGATATGCGATTCGTAAGATCGATTTCTTTTGTGAAATTCTTACTCAATCTTTTGATATCAGTTTCGCATAGAAAAATACAGGTAATGCTTGAACTAATAACTTGCTTGAATTTTTTACATTTATTCAAAGTAATCATTATTCAGCGCAGTTTATAATTTTCAACGAGTTCTACTTCAGAGAGAAATTTAAACAAATGACTTGCAACGTTTCGTTGAATTGTATATATGATCTCGTCCACCTGCTGTGTGTATTATCAACTTTGCACATTCTCCATGATGAATAATTACTCCTATTACGCACAATTTATATCGGAGATCAGTGTTTCTTAATTTTTATTTCGGGTGCAATTTGAAGAGCAAGTATGCCGTATAAAAAGTATCAGTGACAGTAGAATGAATTCAGATACCAAACCTTTTATAAATGATAATAGTACATTTGTATAGATTTATGGTAATTCAACATCTAAAGAACTTGAAATAAATTTGCCAGTGTCAATAACTTCTCAACAAACCGTCTTCTGATTTATGTTTTTACGTCGCGATTTATTTGCCAGGTAATATTACGCTACGATTCATAAAATGCGATTATTTTATACCTATCCTACTGATTACTCGTGACGACTTACGTGATGGCTATTTCTGCCTAAGAAGTAATGTAACGAATAATTGTTTTTATGTAAAATAATAGCACATAGCATTCGAAATAAAAGTAACAAATTTTTTACTCTTATTTTTCTGTTAATATGAGAAAGTTACAAATCGTTTGATCCCTTAGTTATGATGAAATATGATGAATGAATAGTATTGACAAGAAAAAGAGAGAAAACTAGTTGCGGTAAGAAGAGAAACAGATAAGTTGGGAGAGAAAGATGAGGTCATTTTTATTCACGTGTAATTGCTGTAGTTGTCGCTAGAGCGACAGTTTTTACAATGATAGAGCACGATATCGGTAGCTCTGAGACGTAGTATCGATTGCTCGCGGTGGTACCACCACCACGGAAGGGTGAAACTGGGTCGAAAGCATCCTTCCCAACGGGAGTAACTTCCCTCTGTGTGTTCTCTTCCGTCCTGCTTGCTCTAAAAACGGCACCGAAGCTCCATCTTCAGCCGCCACCTGTCACTAGTAACAGCAATCGTTTAAATGCCAACTAATCGCCGTTTCAACGCATTCACGATGATTCATTTAAAAATTTATCGACAACTCACGACCACCCCAATACGATAACTTTATTATCTCGCTTCTCGCAGAAACTTCATTCGCGGTTGTTTTTTTTTTGCCTTTTTTCCCTAACGTGTTCAAGTTCTTCCGAACGAACATAACCTATCAGCGTATGATTAAAAATCGTATAAATGTACAAATATTTATCTATACGATTAAATTCGATTTCAGACGTTTGGAAAGCGTAGTGTAATTTCATGAAAGGAGCGAATTACTTGATGACTGAAGAGCATCGATCTCGGAAACCGTATAAAATTTAATAGTTGCAAATTTAATAGCTGTAGTGGTAAAAACCGTTCTGAATAACCACTTGAATTGAGCCATTAATTTTTATTAATTTGTTATAGGTGTCGGTTCTATTTCGCGAGACGTTACTTCCTTCACATAGATTTCGAGATATTATTAATCAGTTTTGTAAATAATTGTAAATAAATGTTCGATCTAATCATCGTATCGTGATCGAAATGAACGATCGAATGTCACGCTTGAAACTTCATCGTTCGTCCAATGGGGGGCGACAAGAAATTTTGTTGAAACAAAATTGGAAATTAGGTCAGTTTGACCAAGCGAAACCGGGTTTCCAGGGCCGAGATCGAGTATATAACGTTCGCGACGTCCGAACGTCTCGGTCGGCGAGAAAATTGTGGGAAATCTTGCGAGAGGGATATTCGAACGCAGTTGTTGGGGTGATTCGCTTGCGTTTGAGTTTGTGTTGCCGAGCCTCGAAGCAGGGAAGGATCCTTGACATAAATAATCAGTAGTAGAGCACCGCGGTACTGTACCTGTAGCCATGGTAACAGCATCGATCGAGGCCTACTACAAAGTCGAAACCAACTACCCTCCTCGTACCACGCGTTTCTTTCTATTTCCCTTCGTTTCCTTTCCTTTCCTTCACGCCCGCGTTTCTCCCTTTTCCCTCTTTCTTTCTTCCTTCCCTCCGATCGCCGCGATTTCCTCTGTCGCGCTCGGTTTCGATCCACTTTGTTCGTTGTTCCACCCTCTCTCTGCTCTCAATTTCTCTCTCTCTCTCTCTCCCATTATTTCCCTCTGGCTGCGTTTTCTTCAATTTCCCTGTGTTCTAGTTTTCCAGACTTCGCCGACCTAACCTCCTTTACTCTCGTACACTCTCGTCTTATTCGACGAGTATTCGTTACGTCTTCTTCTGCTTTTTAAGTACGACTTTTTTTTTTATAAAGAAACAAGAAGAATGTGTTGTCGATCTTACTCGCGTGAAATTGTACAAAGTTTCTGTTATTTAGCAGAATGAAGAATATAGAGCACGCTCTTAACAAACGCTGTATTCAACGTTCGGTTCTTGCAACGGCAGATTGAGAAATAAATCGCGTGCGTTTGCGGAAGAGAACTGTTACCGAAGCTGTTGAAAAAAACCGCTTAGTTTTCGCTTTTTACTTCCGCCAGAGGTCGTGACATCGCGAAAAGTGTCTTCGTTTCTTTTTTCACGCTTGCGCTTATCTTTTCACCGAGTTTCAACGAGACGATCGTCCTTTGTCCTTTCTTCTCGTGTCTCACCGTTTCGAAGGATAATCGAGCTCGTGAATATCAGTGAGCGAGAGAGAGAGAGAAAGATATTGGTAATACCGCTGCGAGGAGGAATACGAAATGCTCCGACAAAGCATTGTCATCTACGTATAAACGAGTTCGGATGAGCCCGAGGAATCGGCTCGTCGGACTCGTTAAACGCGAGAGCACCGTTTCCTCGGTGTTACACGAAACTGCTTTTAGACGTAACGAGGCACCACCGGTGGTGCACTCGGTGTGACCCTGATTGACGAAAGCGTTCCCAGAAAGCCAGCACGGCCGGCGCGATGCCGCCGTCGCTTTTATCTATTTTTATCTATCGCGCCGCTTCTGGGAATCTCGGCGTCCGATGCTCTACGGGGAAAAGGTATATTGCGAATATCTTCCGAGTTGGGAGATCGCGGCGAAACTTGAAAAGGGAGAAAGAGAGCCCCCCTCCCCCGGAGCGATATCTAACATTTCCTCCGTTCCTCGTATCGATGGATATACGCATCCAGCCGATGTATGGTTTCCTCGATAAATTAACCGGCCGGCTATTAATTCCCGATACCACGAGTCAGATAAAACTACCGTTTGGACATCAATAAATTACGTTGATAAATTACTTTCGGATACGTTAGTAATTCGCGATCATCGGCGTGTTCTCGCTTGACCAAGGATCGCGGGTTCTCCCTCGTGTTGAAAACCGACGAGTCGAATTAAAAAGGGAGGGAGAAGCGAGTTAAAAAAATCGATTCACGTTTGACGTGAAGGTGTCGATCGGAGAAGACGCTAAAATCCGATAGGACGGGCGAGAGTAGTAACGGTACCGGGTGGCGCGAACAACGTGGGCAAAAAAAGGTTGGAAAAAAAGAAACGGACTGGACACGATCCGCGAGCCGGCGTTCGTGCACGGAACTCGCGACGAACCCGCTCGCGGCGCGTTTTTTTTTTCTCTACGCTCTAAGCTCTCCACGCTCTCTTCGTCCCCCTCCAAAAAAGACATCTTCCCTTCCCCCCTGCCCCGAGTTCTCTCTCACTCTCTTTGTTCTTCTTTTTCTTTCTTTCTGTTCCCGTCTCGCTCGGTTCGTTTTCCTCCTCGTTCCCTCGTTCGTTCGTTCGTTCGTTCGTGTTCGTACGTGTTCGCCGATCGCGCCACGGCGGCGGTGCTATCCTATCGCATGACTCTGCAGCGTTACGCAACGAACAGAAGGCTAGGTGAGCGGCGCAGGCCGCGGGAGCAGGCTGTCGAGGAGCTGGAAGAGCGCGCATGATCGCTCTGCGACAGTGGTACTCACCGAGGTTACACACACGTTTCTTCTCCGAGCTCTTTCCAACTCTTTGCCCGTGCCACAACTCCCGTCCCAGAGGGGAAGCTTCGAATCGCGAAATGCGCACGCAACGTATAATTGATAACGATGTTCCTTTCGTTTGGAAATCGGTGTCATGCGCGCCTTTCTTCTCGCTGGATACCTCAGTGTTTCCACCTACGAAACGAAAAATTGCCTCAATTCTAAGTATTTGGAATGATCTATAAGTATTTTACTCTTTAGTAGAATACTACTAAGTAATACTATAAGTATTCTACTACTGCTCTTTTAGTAGAATATTACTTAGTATTCGATTGTTTATTTTACACGAAAATCCGATTCGCGCGCCATTTCCACGACGCGTCAAATCGTATTTGAACGATTGTCGGTAATTATTATTCCTGGTGAGCACCACTGGGCCACGATCACCTTCACAGGCGTGCACGAGCGTGTGTACGTGTAAATGTATACACATGCATGCATTTATTCACACGATGCCACGGTACGCGTGTCCGTCTATTTGGAATCGTTGTGTATTAATTTATGGCCACAAATCGGTGAACGTAATAGCAAGTGTGGAATCGCGGTTCTAACGTACGTTCACGCTCGTGATATGCACGTAGGTTGCGTCACGCCGGGGCGCCTGCGAGCAATCCGATTAACTTGCCTTCCCATGGTCACCCGTTTTTTCTTCTAATCACGCGGGCATATTACCTCCATTCTGTCCATGACGTGTTCTGTCGTTGCTTCAGGAATTTTAGGTTTTTCTGCACGCAAATGAAAGGCGAATTTTCCGCGAGAAGCAAAAACTTTCGGTTGGACTATACTACATCATACTGTGCTTTGTTCGATGATTTTTTCGCCATTTTTCGATCAACTTCGAGGACAGAAAGACAGCTCCAAGAAAATTTGATTTGACATTGCATCATCGACGATGGAATTTAGCAAACGAATTTTAACATCGCTGTACAGTTTCTTTACCACGCATATTGGATGATTTTGTACGAGCTTGTACAGCATTTTTTCCCTTCTTAAAGTATAGCGGAAAATTCCGTTTTGAAATTGTTAACGAGATCGTGCATTTTTTTTTCTGAAACGTATATCCTATATATATATATTCAGGACGTTCCAAACTTTAATGGTCAATCTACACGCGAAAAGAAGAGAAAAATGTTATGTAAAGTTTGTTAGGAAACGCCTTGTTACGGAATTACAAGCAAATATTAATCTATGAAATAGATTAGCTACGCATTTTCCAGCAAAGCAGATGGAAGATCGACTGTGCGTTTATTTATCTTTAATGTCCTTAGTTATGTGTATTCTATTCAAAATGCCAAGAATATTTATTAACGAAGGGTGCTGCCTATTTTATATATACGATATTACAGGGCAATTACAAACATATTTTTCCTTTCGTTATGTGTTTTTTCCCAGTTTAAGAAATTCGGTTAGGAACAGTTAGGGCAATAGGCACATACATACGCAGAAAGTAAAAGAAACAGTAGAAACAGTAAAAGAAACAGTTTTTAAGAAACAGTAGAAATCAATGATGACCTTGATTTTTTGTTTGTTGTTTGTGTGACAGGGATCATTTTTGCTTGAGCTTAAAGCGAGTTGATTCGAATGAAAAATTTAAAAATAAACACTGGCAATCGAAATGCATCTTTCGACGACAATCCGTTATTTTTGACTGGCGAACGTAGGAAATTCGCGCGTGCTGTCTTCGATCGTGAACGCAAAGAGATAACTCGAGCTGCGTTAAAAAGCAAAACACATATCGCCGAGTAATCTCGCGATTACTTACGTAATCGCTTGTGCATACCTACTCGAGTGAGTATAGGTGCGTATAATCTCGTCGGAAAATATTTAAAGTTTTCGACTGTGCAAAATATACGATCATCGCATCTCGACAAAAATTTCGCTCTTTCTCTCTGTCACTGAAGTATTTTTTTCGCGCGATCATCGTAGACTCGTTAATCGTCGTCACTCCATTGCAAGTCCTGCCTTTAATCTCTTGTCTTTTTTGCTTAGTCTTCGGTAAACATCAATTATTGCACCGTGTCGGATAATTTATATCTGTTAACGTCGAGAATTTTTTGTCCCAAATTGCAACATTTTCTCAGTTTATTTAAGTATATTTAAATGGAGCCCAGGCAAAACAAGTGATAAGTTTATTACTTCTTAATTTCTATCCAGTGATATCATATCGACGAGATTTCAAAAGAAAATGAAAGCGACGGATTATTGTATAATATATTGTGGTTCGGTCGCTCGTTATGGTCCGCGAACCAGTTGCCAGCGCAAGGAGTTATTCTGTCAATTTGAAAGAATTAAAATTGAAAATTTGAATTCGTATTCCGTGAGACGACGATTTACTTTTTCTCTCAAGTCGGAACCGTGATTTCTACCACGATGTTACAACTCGAAATTAGGTTATTTTGGACTCCAAACTATTTTTCAATTATTTTTCTTTGGCGATTTAAAAATATCGAGTGTGACTCAACATAAGAATTCCTGTGATAAAAACTAATGTTGAGTCACACTCGACAAAAGGTTAAAAATCCACGATATGGAAAGTTCCGAGCTGAAAACGAAAAGATTCGCGAGTTTCGTCTACAGAAAGATCATCTAATTTTGGAGGATAATGGCTCGACGAATTCCCAGCGAGGAGGAATCTCGAAAGCGAGTCCTCGATGAAGATTCGCTCTCGGTCGGAGCGAAATCAAAAGGGCGGACGATCGAGCGTGGCGTTGAGACCTGCCTGAAACTGGTGCGTCTGTAAGAAATAAGCATTTTCAGCGGAATTGTCGCGGTAATAGGGAGGCGGCGTTAACGAAGCCGGCGTTTAACATCGGGCTGGGAAGTGGAAGCGAAAGGACGAAGGATGGAAAACCGAAAAGTGGAATAATTACGAGGAGTAGACAGCGAGAGTAATCCGTCGTGATCGGTGCTCGTTAAGAGAGCGCGAGCTGGTGCCCTATGAAACAGAGCTGGGTGTTTTGAAAAATTGTCAAATAACATTATTTTTTAAATTACTTTGTAATGTTTCTTTCAGAGATGATCTATTTGTAAAATAACGAAATTATGTTATCAAGCACTTTATATAAAAATTCCAATTAGATGATTTATTTGTCATTTCGTGAAATAAATTATTTATTTTATTCGTTATTTGATTTTAATAGAAACAATTGGTCTCTTGAGATCAATTGTTTGACTTAAGAATTGGTCTCGTCCAATGTTATTTATTATTTCTTATTCTGCTATCAGGCTTATCTACAGACACAAGTTGAAATAGATATCGCTCGATTTTTTTGATGACGATAAAAGAAATTTAGATGTGCTCCGTGAACATATATTAATGGAACAAGTATTTATAAAATATAATACTCCCCTACCGTCTTCGTTGTTAGTAGAGAGACTATTCTCATTTGCAACTTTAATAGATGTTCTCAAATTTTGTTCATCAACAGACCAAATGTTTGAGGAACGAGTTCTATTAAAAGCTAACATAAGACAAATTTCTGCCGTGATAACGCACACTAATAAATTATTAAGAATACCCATAAATAATGTCGCTTTTTGATACTGTACAAAATTTTATTTTATTTAAATTATTGTTACTAGATGACAATGTTTATTAAATTTGTAAAAAACGACATTACTTATGGGCACCCCCTATTATTTCGACTTTCATTGATCATTTTCATTTCTTTTCATTTGAGTATTTCGGATTCATTGATATTTATTTTGAATATTATTTGTAAAGACAAACTTCCAGTTATCAAGTAAGTATTATTCTCTCAAATAATCAGTTCTTCGATTTATCATTTTCCCAATTACTTGCATAGCTTCAAATCCCTTTAATCGACGAACTAAGTTACACACCATTAATTGAAATCCATTATTCGCCAAATACCGAAGACCATAATTTTAAAAATTTTTATTCAAAACACTAATCTAAATTTAAAATAAAAAATTCCGGTTTCATTAATATTTACTTTGAACGTTATTTTAAAGACAAATTTCCAATTATCAAGTACATATTATTTTCTCAAATAATCAGTTTCTCGATTTATTATTTTCCCAAATTTTACTTGCACAGTTTCAAATTCCTTTAATCGAGCAAAGATGGAGCTACATACCATCATTTGCCAAATGATACTAAAGAAACGTTGTTTCAAAAATTTATCTGTAAATTATTATTCGAAATAAATTTCGGCCAGAAGTCTGCTCTGAAATTAAACGACGATCCATCGTGCGGATTTGCCAGGGCGAAAGTCCGCTTCCTCTGCAAGGGACCGCGCGATGTATGTAGGTACCTACGCGCTTCCGCGTTGCGCTCGATTCGCATCGATACGATCGCCTGTCTTTACAGCTGCTGTTCTTTTGGGCGAACGCGCGCGAACGCTTCCGCAATCAATGATGCAACGCTGCGTTGTCTTTTTCAATCTCGTAAAATCTTCTGTTGCTTTTTTTCTTTTTCTTTTGCAAGAGCCACGTTGGAAAATTGTAACACAAAATTGTTGCGACGCCTCTTCATTTTTCTTCCTTGTTCGAAACGAAAGGGTTTCTAACGGGACACGGAGAGAACAACCGAGGATGAGGAAAATGAGTGTTTCCAGCCGTTTCTGCGAAGAAGTTGATAGGCTGTAATTACGCCGGATCGCCGTAATGATAGTTGGGAGGTCTTTTATGCTATCAAGTCCCCCGTGTCAAGGGGAAGTACCTACGTCCATATATGTATTAGAGTAGCAGCGTTCTCGACGTAGCGAAAGGTCGATTAAGAGAAGGGGAGCAGGGGGGATTCTCGTGTAACAGGTCGAGAAAGATCGATATATATATATATATATTTTTTTTTTTACATCAAATCAAACACGAGCTTTGCAGCCAAAGTTTTGCAATAAAAATCGCGGAAATAATTAAATTAAAAATGGTTTGACGAGATAGGGTTTAGGTTAGGTCGAAGGCCTGTGACAAGCGAGCAGCCACAGCATCTCGTCTGTCCATGGTGCAAATTGAGATCATTATTTTATAATTCATTATTTACTGTGAGACCATAATGGTCTTCGACGATTAGCAAATGTAGAAATCTCGGTACTATTTCGAGAGTTGATGAAATCGAACTGTCCAAAAATACAAACTTGTGCTATAAGCATCTACTTTTGAAACTTCGAACGCGTTTTTCTCAAAACCATTTCTTCAAACTATGGTAGGTATAGCTCGATAGTTAATTGAGTAATGAAACTTGAAACAAAATTCATTTTATTTTTTATACAGATTTCTCTAGATATTTGCATTTTAGTTTTTCATTTATAATATTTATTTTTACTAAATAAATAATAT
>KQ435724.1:2432750-2452301 GCA_001276565.1 Melipona quadrifasciata | reverse complement strand
CTCTCTCTCTCTCTCTCTCTCTCTCTCTCTCTCTCTCTCTCCGCATAGCCTCGCTCTGTCAAAGGAGACGCCCTCTCCCACGCCTCGCACACTTCCTTTTCTCTCTCTCCTCTCTTCCCTTCCCTACCCGTTCGCTTCTCCCTTCTCGCTTCTCACCGGAAGTCTTCGCTTTCGTTTCCCTCCTCCTTTTCCTCTGCCCCCCCTTCGTTCCTTCGTTTCGCGCGACTCGCACCACTCATCTCCTCGAACGCTTTTGCTTTTAATTTTGCCTTTGCAACAGGCCTGTCGCGAGCTTTCGCTACGAGTCACCCCGAGTAACGATTAGGCTTTTAACCTCCCGAGGGATCAACTATCGCACGATGCAGTTTGTCGCTTTTCCCCGACTGGAAACTCGCAAACTTTGTAGTTCCCGAACTTTTAGAGAGATACGTACCGAGTGTCGTGATACTTCGATATACCACTCGTCGCTTCCGTAAATCGTTCATCATAGCATTCAGCTGAGCTTAAATTTTCGGAGAAAATAGATTCAACAAAGGACTTTATTTTTGAAGTTGAAGAGACGATATTTAAAATTTAACCGACGAGAAAGTTGCAATCGACGCAGAGTCGCCAGGATAAATCTTCCGTCGTTGGAACGAAACGTCGCAGTCTTTAGCCGTGTTCGATACGCTATTTCCATTTTATGGATCTCGCGATACCTTGTTAACTTGCGACTCGATCCACGTTCGTCATCTATCTTCTCTTCGCCAGATGTAAAAAGCTTCAAGACCACAGACAGATATATATATATGTACAGGGTGATTGAAAAACTGAAGGATTTGAAAAAGTCACAACCTGTTCGTTTTCCATCTTTTTTTTTTTGTAAGTTTCGCACATAATATTGAAAAAAATCCATTAATTATATCTCCAAATAAAATAACGTGTTTGTAAAAGTTATTTTTGTTTTATATCATTCAGTCTTTCGGTGACCACCCTGTACACGCGTAAATAGAAACAAACACGAAACGACAGGTTTGAAATCGTCAGGCCATTTTAAAAATACGGGATGCAAAGAGCCGAAGGTGTTGACTCTTTGATGTTGTTGCAGTTACACAATTGCATTATCGAGCTTCCGAGCGATAGCCGGTATCCCATTCGTCTCTCTCCTTGTTCGCTCCTTCTTTCTCGCGTGGTGGCGCATTGTCGTTCCGCTCATTGTCAGTATTCCACTGACGCATTTCCGGAAAAGTTGCTGCCACGTAAATTCCGATGTGTCATATCGCCGAGCGGAGCTCGACACATCGGGGACGTTGTTGCATGCAGGAAGCATGCATGTGGAAATCAACGCGCGGATTCTCGACAAGTGAAGGAGGCAAATCTCTTCGATAGAGTCGTTATCAAAGTGGAAGAGATCGGGACGATAAGCGACGGCGAGAAAAATTCTGGAGAGGCAACCACTCTCGTGCTTATCTCGTAACTTTCCTGTGCAATTCCAGCAAAAACGCAGATTCTTTTCCTCGGAAACGATCGCGATGCCGATTTTACTATTATTTTTCTAATTTTTCTGTTAGATGGAAATTTCAATCCCTCCTCTCCGACTTTCTGAGTAAGCCTGTCGTGGCAACGTATGTACCGAGCTTCAAGGTGGCGTTGCTTCGAAACCGCAGCGCTCTCGACGTGCAACAGCTTGAAAATTATAGTCGCGAGCGAAAAAGAGCTCACGTCGAACGCGTAACTTTTCTATTTCGGGGCATGTTTTTGGTCTCTCCGACTCGAAACATTGCCAAAAATATCGCTGCGAATCGTAGAAATAGATCGAAAGCGATAATTTAGTAACGGGAAGGGAGACGATGTGGGTACTTTTTACGACTTTTCTTTTTTCTTTCTTTGCAACTTTACGAAGCGGTTTAGCATATAGCGGAGGACCCCCGAGAAGATTTTTTGTTCTTTTTCGCTCGTTCAAGGCCTGGTTGCCTGGTCTACCCCACCGCTGCCATTCTCATACTTATATCACATCACGGTTTCATTCTCCTCTTCCCTCTCCGCGAGTTTTCTACACAGAAAGAGAGAGAGAGAGAGAGAGAGAGAGAGAGAGAGAGAGAGAGAGACTGCTCGTTCTCTCTTCGCCGTTCTTTCGTTCTCAGTCCGTCTCAGTTGCTCCTCAGAGACTTCTGTGCTTAGCAATAGCCATTCGATTCCGCCTCGTAAGTTCTCGAACACGCAACTTCTTGCATCTGCCCACGGAGATCGATCGAGAACGTTTTCCTTCCCGCGTGTACAAATGCATACGTAACTGCGTACGAATAGCAACGCGTATCTATGAACACGATAATAGCAACAGACGAAACACGTTACGTAATTTCTGTTATCCGAGAGATTCGTCATTTTTTTGCCGTCAAGTTTGTTGTCCGACTTCTCGCGAAACAAGTCGAAATGCCGTAAACCAGCGACTTATTTTGCCACGCGGATCCGCAAAGGGAAGAAAAAGAAAACGCGAAACGCGTTGATGAGGCCATCGCTAGCCGCGTCTTCCTTTTCATTCTCGGCTCTCCCCCTTCCCTCCCCCGACGCGCAACCACCGCACTCCTCGTCTCTCTACCCGCGATCTTTACAGATGCCCCTCTCTCCCCCTGCTGGCCCCAGCGTTTCGCAATGATGTCATCCGCAACATTGGCGCAGGCAACGGGGGGGAATTTTCTTCAAACGGGGCAGGGAACGAAGTCCACACGCCTCGAAGCGATCTCGTAACTTTTTATTCGGATGCAACTTTTTACTCGGTTGGCGTGACAACGTTTTTCTTAAAAAATAAAAAAACACGAAGATACTCGAAGACAATTTGACGGCGTGGAATTCTCGTCGCGCGATGTGAATGACGCGGCGAGAACGGAACTCGCGTTTAGCGGAATTAAGAAGAGTCGTCGAGTCGCCAGACTTGTGGTTTCAGATTATTTGACGCGCGTGAAAGACTTTTCATCCTTCTTCGGAGCAGCCTGCCAAAGTCGTGCAACTATCCAAAATCATCTGGGATTAAATTTTAATTACCAAGTACCTAAAAAGACAAGATATTAGCTGCAGATTGAACCACGTTGGCACAGAATGGCATGGTAATGAATTTTTCAAATAACTAAACTTTCGTGATTGTACTTTTATTTTCAATTTTAACTTTGTTACAATAAAACGGTTGTTTATTCCTTCTCGCATGCACATGCGTAGCACATTTCTCGCTTCACGCATCGTAAATTTTTATTGCTTACAATTTGTTACAAATTTACGCACACGTATAATGTGTAAACAAGCAATTACACATATACGTACACACACGCACATGGTGAAATCATACAAATTCGATAGTTGGCGACCGTCGTTCGTGGTTACGAGTTTGGCATTTCCAAGTTGAGGATTCCGAGAATTGACAAAGCCAGCAAAAGGATTGCGAGCGATTTTGATATGAAACGCGTTTTCTCGGACTCAGGTAGCGGCAGCACGCGATGAGCCATGGCGAGGCGGATTCGAGGACACCGTGTAAAATTAGACAGCGCGTGGAACGGAATTCGAGCCAATCAAGCAATCCCAAATGGAAATGGAAACGCTTCGGTTACTATACAAAAGATGGCCGCAATGCGATGGTTTCTATAAAATGGCGGTTGTTGTGTCCACTCGTGAAATTATCTCGTTTCGTCGCGATTCAAAGCGAACCGATCACGCCAAAAACATTCTGTGTACAAAAATGACAATAGTAGCGAAAAGTTTCTTTTTCGTAAAATAGAAAAAAATTCAATAATCTAGAGATTTGCAATGGGGGCACACTTGGTTCGACAACGACAAGCGAAACCAATGTCAGCGATACCGAGGGGAGAAACGAATCTGGTAATATTACAAAATCGGTACAGAATATCGAGACTACGATCTCGATAGCGGTACATACGTACAAAGTGGCACAAGGCAAGCCAGTCCCACTTCCCTTTCCTCCTTACGTGTACGTGCGCGTACGGCATATCTCAATTCCATCATCGTCTCCTACTTGTCCATTCTTCCTAAGGAGTGGTAACTTTCCAAACTTCTCGTTTTTATCCGTCGACTTTTCTCAATACCGTGAAATGTGTCGGTACAACAAAATCATAGTACAAGTACTATCCTTTTCAAACGAGCTTAAACGATTGGAAACAACCCGTGTACAGTTTTTTTTTCATTGCACGTGAAGAGAATTGTGCAAGTCCTTTCCTTACTTGGAGTCCAGCGAGACAAAAAAAAAAAAAAGAAAAAAATTTGTTTTTCTGCGTGGGGCAATCATTCACCAAACACTCGAGCTACGTTTCATGATTTTTGATGCACGGACTGTATCAAAAACGTGTGAAATCTGAAATCACAAAAAATGTGTATTTAAAGAGTTTTTTCAAAAATGAAAAAAAAAAAAAAAGAAAGATAAATGTAGATGCGATCTGTGAAACAAACGCTTATAAAACCGATACGATTGTACACTTGTTTTACACGGAGAATGATAACAGAGCGGTTTACTAGAGAGAAGAAAAAAAAAAAAAGAAAAAGAAAACGTAGGTCCGTAATCACGAACAGCAGCGAGCCAGTATGTACGTGGCACGAGGCCGGCGGTATTTGCCAAGTTACGAAAGTAAGCGGTTTTAGAAAGTACAAGAAGGCTCGAGGTGAACGGCGCTCTAACGGCTGGGATCTTGCACAGCAATTACAAAGTAGCTTTGCAACGACGATCGGGACCTACGTGTCGTTCAGCTACGTAAGACTATATTCGACGAAACAGGTGTATCCGATTTACGACATATTCGGCGAAATTCTACCATCGTCCAGGAATGTGTGCACGATATCTCAACTGCTGAAATATTGAAAAAGAAGTTTATCGAACACGGAAAGAGCTAAATAAACGACTCGAACAAAAAAAAAAGAAAACAAAAAGAGTAACTTTAAACTCGCCTCACTCGAATACAATTTATTTCAGGAATGACATTTTCCGGTCAACCGACGTACGCACTGTACTCTACACGCTTGGAACAAGCGATGGTGAAATAATTTGCGTATGCCGGCGGCTGTGTATGGTTCGTCGATTGTGCGCACGACTGGAGAAAGACGGAACGATGGATGATGGGTAAAAGAGTGACGATGATAAACACGCTCGAAGAATGGTCAGTACTCGCGCAGTGTTTTCCGTGATCCCAGAGCCTTTTCAACGGGGTACATTACAGCTGGGGGAACAAACGGTTTTCACTGCTGAGCCCGCGAATAATATGATCATCTTGTGTACACTTGGTCTCTTCCGTCCAAACTGTACCATCGTTTTCAAAATCTTAAAAAAAAAAAAAAAAATACAGGAGAAGAAGAAAGAAACGTGATATCTTTTTGGTTAAAAAAAAAAAAAAAGAAAAAGTACTTGGAGCAGTTCGATATATCGTTGAAAGTGAGGTGTCGCGAGGCCGATAGGAGAGAGAAAAAGACTGACTATCGTAGCACAGAGAGCCAAGCCAGTTTCTCACCCCCACTGACCTAGCGACCGAGAAAAAGATCAAGGTGGTGTGCGTTGCGTTCCGGAGCAACGGGATGTAACGTCGAAAGAAGTACTCCTTTTTCTTCTTCTTCTTCTTCTTCTTCTTGTCTATCCAACACTCTCCAAGAAGACGTTATCTTCCACCAACCGCCGTAACAAACGTTAGATCACACACTGGCCCAGCGAGAGCAGAGCCACGGTTTGATCACGTGACGTTAGGTTGCGTCACAGTTGCCCCTCTCACCACTCAACTGACGAACCAACCGAACGACGAGGCCGCCATCTTTACCCACTGATAGACCAAAGGGAACACGGACACGAGCACTGCTGACGTACGCGAACAACGTTTCCTTTCTTTTTTTTTCCTTTCCTTTCCTTTCCTTTCCTTCTTTCTTTATACGCACAAAAAGTAAGCAAGTGAGCCTTTGTATCGTCAAGTCGATGTTCACCAAATCGATCGAATCTTCTATCGTTCCATATTTTCTCTTCTCTCGGGAACTCGCACAATTAACTGATTCAAAATAGATACATAGATGATAGCTAGAGAAAGAGAGATAGAGAGAGAGAGAGAGAAATCTGTTGGATCTTCCATGTGCCGCGCTGGTAGACGTGTTATTATATCGAACTATCGGTTTTACGTGAAACTGACTCGGTACGAATATCTACGAAATGCCAAAGCGGAGAAACTTCAGTTCATTCTAATTGCGCGCCACGTCAAAAGAAAGAAAAGAGACAGAACGATTGAACGAAATATACTTGGAGTCGATTATAACAGTCGATTCGTATCGAACGCACATTTCATCCCGGTAACTGACATTCGCGGAACACTTTTGCAGAAAAATGGCAAAAAGCGGTATCAAAAAACGGTGCACCAGTGACGATCCGAGGCTCCACTGTCGATCATTTGGTTGCTAATTACAGGTACGGCCTTTGGTTTTGCACGGAGAACGGAGTTCGCAGAGCACGGCACAGCGTGAAAATCAAACGAATCGGACGATGCGCGGCACGACGATGATGTATGAAAAAAATCGCAGAGGTCCAAGAGCGGCGAGGTAACAGGCACAGAGACGACCGTGACGACTTTGGAGCTTCAAAGTGACGGAGGACCATCGTCGTCGTTGTGGAGAACGTGGTCGAAGCGAACAACGGAGAGAGGTTTTCTTCTCCTTTATCTTCGGATTCGGAAAATGCCAGAGAGAAAGAGAGAGAGAAAGAGAAAAGACTCGAGCGTTAAACGCGACCGACTCCGACGGCGAGCAGCGACGAACGAGGATGCGCTCGAGCGCGTAGCCCGTGCCGCACTCTCAGTTTATCCCCACTACTGGCTATGATCGACATCCGGTGGCAACTGTGGCGCGCATTCGCGAACATTTCTGCTCGCTGATTGGCGCACAGCCGTTGCTATTTGGCCTGTCATTGGCCGATTGCACACCACGAATTCGCGCGGCGTTCACTGTCCACGGGATACACAACCACACGCACGTAGGAAGTGCGCACACGCATACAGACACAGAAACACGGAGGAGGCCATTCCCGATCTACGCGACCGATACTCGGCGAGGACACCGTGTACGTACATGCCACACGATACAGAGAGAGATACGGACACATGCACGGCTTTCGCGTACGCGCGCGTGTAAACGCCATCGTCGACGTACGTACATATATCTTCCCGCGTGCATGTGTGTTGGAAGATTCCACATACGCCCGCGCTCTGCCGCTACAGTCGCATGACGATGGTCGAACAGGAACTGGCCGCAAGTCGCGCGGAAACGCGCTACTTATGTATGCCGCCGATGGGAAGAAAATTGACGAATCAAGGCGATCTTTGCAGCCACCGCCTTTTGGACACTGTGTGTCCGCTGGGTCCAGGTACGTTTCCCGAAACGTGCGAACCGTGGGGATGGATGCCAGCCAATCCCTCTTGTCCCGACGCGCAAAATCGTGACAAATGTCTGGCGAACGTAACAGCGTCGTCGACGCGAATTCGTCGCAGCAGCGCCTCCACTCGACCACTTTTTGTCTCCTCTGACAAAAGTAATCCGGTTACCATTTCCGTTAATGTAATACTCACGCCAAGAACGTCGCCGAGACCTTTGACCCATTTTTCTATCGATTTTCCACGTTTCGCATATAGGACACACACATACACATACACACAGACACACTGTAGTAATGGTCACCACGATCGTTCAAGATTCGTTTCTCCAGATATTTCAACTTTTCTGTGTACTGATCACGTACGTACACGTTTAAACTGAAAAGAACGTCTCTTTGCCTTCTTTTGAGGACAAGTAAAACCGTCGACCGTGTAACTCGAGTTCTAGGGATCTACGTAATTATCGGACACGCGTACGATCGTTAACGTTACGTAACGCGCAACGTTCTCCAAAGCGATACGAATTACGTACGTACGTACGAGTAATTATCTCCCTTCGTTCAAAACGCAAAGATAGACAGTAAGAACCGTGACGATCGATCTATCGTCACACGAGCAGAAAAAATCGACGATCACAGATCCTCGGAACACGAAGAAAACGAGAAATCGTTCGATCGATTCGCGGCGTGGAGAAGAGGAAGTTTGAGAGAAGTGCTGGAAGCCGAGCCGATCGTTACGATCGAAACATTAAACGCGAAAGAATGATGCTACACGAATAGCGGTTAGTCGATTAAACGAAGCTCGCGCGCACAGTGCGGAGGAGAGGGGGTGGTGGTGGCTCGGCAGAGAACATTGGAACCTCGACTCGGTCGTCCTATTTCTACGCTCGGCAAGGTTCGTGCGGCAGGCCGATCGCGCACGAAGCAACGGGGATATAAGTAGGTCGTTTCAAGCGCACGTGTCGTCCTTGACTCACATAGCGTGGCGCGCAGGCGCTCACCGTTGCCGCATTGCTGGTCGCTAGGGCTTTTTCTTTGTTCCGTCGGGCGCGCGTGTGTTCGCGCACACCACGTTCAACACTGCACACGCGCGCGCGAATGCGCTGTGTGTGCGTGAGACTGTTACTCGCACGCACCTCTCTATGTACTCTGCGAAATGAGCTAGCGGCCTAACCTTATCTGTATACGTGTACGTATTTATCGCGTCCAATGTTCTTTACGATTCCATAACTTCTGCCATGTACGTTTGTTTCGAATATCGTCGTTTCCAAAATCTTGTTCTACCTTTTTTATTATGTCAACTCGTTCGAAGAAACAGCATGTTACACGTGGAAGTGGCGTGATTGTAACAAGGTATTCGTTAAGTATCATTTATTTTGTTTTCAACGACGGAAACCGACACGTGTAAAATAAGATTTATTTGTTTCCTCTTACGTAACGAGGCGCCGCGTGTCTCGGTACTACAAAACGAAAAGCCAATCTCGATGAGGAAATTTTATACCCACCGTACATACGTACATATGTTCTGATAATCTTGCGTTTCGATCGAGCACGTGAAAGATTTTCGTGGATGGACGGGCAGCGGATACTACGCGGAGAGGAGGTCGAGACAATGGGTAAGGTTGCGCGTTGTGCAACTCTCAAGGAGAACGAGCGAGATACACGCGTATCGTGCGTTTCTCTGCGTGTCCGTGGACGCATTTGCGCACGCCCGATGATAATCGACAGAAAGAGAAAGGTCATCAGGGGAGGAACGGGAGTTTCGCTTCCTCTTCCTCGTTGCGATTACGAGTAGGTAAACGGGTATCCGAAATTGCGGAGAGTGACGCAACGCGTAGCTGTATGTATAAATTCACGTGGTTGTGTATGTGCGTATGCTGCGTGGCGCGCGCGCGCGCGCGTTTCGTACATATATACCAGATTAAAGTATTGGATACGCCGGCGGAAGCACGGCATTGCACGACAACGTGCCATGTTTCTCATGCGACCGAGTAAGAACTCGCGCGGTAGTTGCCTCTCGTTCGTTCGAAATATCGCGTTATAGGCGATTAGTTTGAAAAGTAAATCGCTACTTCGAGAACAAAGAGGCGTTATAAAGTACGTATTCGCGTGCCATTCGGTACGAAGTTTCAATGAAACTCGATTCATTCGAGAGGAGCGTGTAACCTGCGCGTAATTAACGCACGTTGATCGATCGACGGCCATTTTTTTTCTTTCTCTTTTTCACAACCGATCGCGGCGATTTCGCAAGTAGAAGAATTCTAGGACACTCTCCGGTGAATACCGGGGCGACCGACGCAGACTTTGTGGACTCGCTGTATAGACTGTACAGCCAAGGACAGCGATGCTTCACGACGAGAGAGACCTCGTATACGAGAAGTCGGTAGTCTGCGTTGGCTTTGGCATCGTGGGTATTGATCGCAACGGGGGAACTCAAAGGGGAGGCCACCACGTTAGGCTATTCGAACCCCAATTGGATCGACCTACCTCGTGGCAGGGAACAGAAGGGGGAAATCATCACGGCCTGTGTCAACCGAAAACGCTTATATTTTAATTCGTCTTCTACGTGTGAATATTATCGCGAGTGCTCGTTTGCTACTCTCCTATCGTATCGCGAATTAACACTTTTTTGTCGCATTTGTATTTTTTTTTTCGTACACGTTTCACATGGTAACAAACCGGGCATTTCAGTGCGTCACTTTGCGAGAACCTTGGCCGTTCGTTTATCCCATCGAGGAAATAGCAGTGATCCCAATGTTTCAAGAAATCGTTCGTATTTCTCGCCGCGTTATGGAAGCATGTATGGATAACTGGCCGCGAGAGATGCAAGATACGAATCTCCGCTCGACGAACGTTGGACACGCTGTGTCGTCTGTTTACGTAACGCGAAATACTTTAATAACGATAATATTCACCGTCTGAAGTAACCGTGACGAGGTACTCGCAAGGAAAACGAAAATTAGAGATTATCTACGTTTGATAAATAGGTACGTTGTGTTTGTATGCTGTACCGTGGATCTATACACGGAGGATTTACGAGTGTTACGAACAAATCTTTGTCACCTGTTTATATTTCAAAAAATACTTTCGATCGAGCGAGATATATGCGGAACGGTTGCTCAATAAAGTTCGGGGAAGTCACCGCGTCGCGGTGTACCGTTCCGATTTGACGCGCATACTTTTCTGTTGTCGAGGTAGCCTCGCACGCTAACGTTCCTCAGATAAGCACATTCTTATCTGCGTACGTACTTACGTAAGCAACAGCTCGTGTCAAGCCTTTGCTTGGCTTCGCGCCCCTTTTTCTTTCTTCCGTCCTCCACTGGCATTTGCAACTTCGTTTCGTTTCGTTTCGTTTCGTTCGTCTTTTCCTGTTTTCTATCTTCTTTAAATTCCTCTTTTGCATTGTCCTTGGATTTCTCTCTCTCTCTCTCTCTCGTATATACACTCCACTCCCGGAATTTCACTTCAGCAGCTTTCGCCTCAGTTTTTTCTCAGTCTCTCACGCAATGAGATTCGCGCGAGGTTGCTCTGACTTTGACGAATCGGTTTGAGGAAGCTAAGAGTCGCCGGGTGCGTCGCGGATGAAAATAGTAGTCACGTGGACTCGACGCGTGCAGAGGACAGCCAGAAGATACACAGACGCAAGGCGTGAAACGGAATGGAAACTGCACCTTGCACAATTGCATCGTAGACACACGTTCCATCTTCAATGCGTCAATTGCTCGCGATTAACGTTACCTTCGCTTTCGAAACATCGAAACGATATAAAATCGTCTGTCGATTGCAGAAAAAGTTTTCGACCTCGGGTCGCTTGAACGTTGCACGAGGAACTGAATGCAGTTTCATCGATCGAGATCCAACCGCGCGAAAAATATTCTTACGCGCGAAATGGTGGTTGCGTGGAGAGACAGAAGGGCAGATCATGGTGTTATCGGCGGATTGGAAGGAAAGTACCAACACAAACACAAGTGCGTACGTAGGTGGTAGTTGCGAGCCAGGAAGCGACGTTCGCTGATTTATCAGCGGAACGCCGCGGTGTACGTTCGAGGAAGCCGGAGTAAATCGACGAATGCACCTTGGGATTCTTGTTATTTGCTTCGTTCCTTTGTTACACAACCGGCTCTCTCGCCAACTCGACCAACTATCGACCCCACCAACTTTGTTCTCGTTCTGCTCTCCCCTTTTCTTCCGTCTTCTAGCGCTCTGTCTCAGTTTCTCTCTCTCTCTCTCTCTCTCTCTCTCTCTCTTTCTCTCTCTCTCCCTCTCTCCCTCTCTCCCTCTCTCCCTCTCTCCCTCTCTCTCTCCCTCCCTCCCTCCCTCCCTCCCTCGCGTTTCGCTGTACAGCTCCCTCTCATTTCTCCCGTGCTCCCCTCAGTCTCTTTTATTCCAACCCCATCTCTCCGCTCTTTCCTTTCTTTTTTGACAACCTCCTCCGTCCTTCGTTCTTTCTGCCCTTTCTCTCCGAGAGCCTATTCCCCTGTGTCATCTACTACTCGCTGTCAGGAGTTGAGCGTTATTGAAAGAAGCTCGCGACGCGAACAATTATCGTAATAAAAGCTTCCATTTTATGCTGTTGGGAGAATTTTCATGGTACGTAACCTCGTTTCGTAATTTGCGAAACGTAGGAGATTGTGTTCGTTCGTTTTTTTCAAGCCGTGTCAGCGAGTATAAGGTACTGATCAAGGTCGTTTTGACTTGTTGCAAATGATTTTGCACGACCTTACAATTTCTCGGACGTTTGGCGATCGAAGAAAAGTCAAAATTACGAGATCGCGAAATTTTTTACTTTTCTTACATTTTCATGGTGTGGCACGTGAAACTTGTGTTGATTCATTTTGTTGCAATCGAGCAGAAATGGCAAAGATCGTACGCAGGCTCGTCCGATTATATTAAATGATTTGAATATACTCGTTATCTCGGTTGGCGCGTATTTGTTGTGTGGTTGGACAGTGACATGAAATACGACATTTTTGTGTCTCGTTTTTTGCGCCATTACGATGATAAGTGGAAGATTCCGAACGTAAGGATGGGGATTCATTTATCTTCCTCGTGTATTAGCGATGAAATAACGTGATTTATAATTGGCGCGTATAATAGCAGCGATATACCTATCGATTTATCCACTCGGAATTCCAATTTCCATTAATGTCGACAAAAGGAAACGTTGATGAAATTTTGCTCGAAAAAGACTACCCAAATATTATTGAGATAAAATGTAAATGATACTTGTTAAATAACGATAGTAGTAATTAAACAACGAATAATTAGACAAGACAGATAACACTTTGTTGATTGACTCGAATAAACTCTTTTCAACAACACAATTAATTTTTTTTAAAACAACACAATCAACTCTTTTTTAAACAACTCTCTCTTCGCTTTCTTCGCTTTCTCACGACTCAATCGACTTTTTTTCGAAAAAGAAAAGCGTGTTCTTTACGCTACAGACCATCTGTTATAATTAGACGCAACTAAAATATAATAGCTACAGGTTATAACAATCTACGATACTGCAATATTTTACAAAAGACGCAGGATTCCCCCCTCGTTCGCCTTGAAGAATTCCATCTTTTCCGCGAGCCATTTCAGCTCTCCCTTTGCCAATCGACAACATCTTCCGCATCTCCCTACCCTTGGCTACCTGTTTCTCTCTCTCCGTCTTGAGTTTCTCCCTCACGGGATTTCTTGGTCAAGTTACCATCCATATTCTTCCCGAATTTTCTTCGTCCACCTCTCCTCCATCCCCTCGTTCTGGTTTTGGTTTTTCTGCCCCCTCGCGGCGATCTACGTCCGTTCTTTTTTCTTTTTTTTTCGTGAGCCATCGACGGACTGGAGAGACGTGTAGTAGGGGGCCACGTGCACCTGGTTGTACCTAGTCACGCGAGGATAGGACACGTGGTACGTAGATACGTACGTACGTACGTATGCACGTATGCATGTCCATTCGGATGCATAGGCGTGGAAACGTGTTTTCTCTCGGCCGCGTCCCACGTCATGCCCAGTTTCCATGGGATTTTACGCCCAAGTTGACGCAGCCGTAACGCGTTGAGGCAGTCCTCGAACCTCCTCGAACCGTTGGATGTCGCATTGCGAAAAAAAGGAACGGAGAGAGATAATGTGGTAATGTACTAGCTGCTGCTGTTGCCTCTTAACCACTTGCGCTGGCAACTGATTGCGGACCATAACGAGTGACCAAACCGTATACAATAAATTCGTCGCTTTCTTTTTGAACTCGTCGGTATTATATCATTGGATAGAAATTATTGAGAAGTAACAAATTTGTTATTTGTTTTGCCTGGGTTATACTTAAATATACTTAAAATTGAGAAAATATTGCAATTTTAGAATAAAAAATTCTCGACGTGCGTGGCAAGCTCGTGATTGGAGTTTAGCACTTATGCGAAATGGCACGAATTTTTTTTACTTTCAAAATAATATACCACGACGATTTTTTAAAATCAATCCTTCGATTTTAAATCCTTAGATTTCCCCGGATTTTGGCGGATAAATCTTTCGTGAAACGGACCGTGAAACATGTCACCTTTTTATCTTATCGCGCGGAACATGTGTACGAGTGTAAAAGCGAACGCTGTATTTTTATTCGTGCGTGCGATTGGTTTACACGTGCGTCAGCTACGAGGAGAACCGCTCCACGTTTATCATCCTCATCGTTTCCTGCTTCGCGACCATTGATTCGAGCCTCCCGATGTTATTTATTTCTGCCTCGGGACGTGACGAGGAGGTACCTTCCTGCGGGATTTTAAAACGATCCGAGAAAATTGATTAATTTATGTGAGGATGAATCGCCTTTACATTATACGTGCTCTCGTTGTTTTCGAAGATACGGAAAAATTGTTCAGTTGTAAGTTGAGGGGTTCAAGGTCATTTCGAACTCACCTTTACTCTTTCAAGCGGGACGATATATCTTTTTTTCTCCATTAATCGATGCAGCTTGATTTATTTCGTCTGATTAGTTTAGGAGATTAATTTTAGTAAAAATAATCAGTTTAGGACATATTTCCATCTTAATTTAATGTCTTAATAGAATCTATTCTTGCGCTCATACTTTGTCCTTGTCTTTCATGGATGGGTCTTACAAAAAGAAAAATTGAAGCGAAAATATCTCCTAAACGGTTAATTTTTCGACACAAGTGGGTCAGTACATTTTTACAGCGGATAAAAAGCTGTATCGATTGGTGCATTGTAAAAGAAAATATAGGGTTCCTGATTTAAAAAGAACGAGGGTGACTTTGAAATCTCTGAAACTTCGCCAGGAGGAAGAGAATAATTTTTCCTTTTCGGAAAAATTATTATGCTAGACGGTTTTCGTTAACAAAGCTATATCTTCGAAAACAACAGAAATATTGATCCATCCATGTAAGTATGTATAATATAGTTGATAATTGATAATTGATATGGTACAATATAGAGTGGCCACTGAAAAACTGAAGGATTTGAAAAAGTCACATCTTGTTCATTTTCTTTTTTTGTAGGTTATAGAGTATCCGCTAGAGATTAAAAAATACGTAATACTAAAAAAAATCCATTAATTGTATTTCCAAATAAAACAATAAAAAATTAAAACAAACATGCGTTTGTAAAAGTTATTTTTGCTTTATATATCATTCAGCCTTTCAATGACCATTATATAATTGATAAGAGTAGAATATTAAAAAAAAAAAAAAAAAAAAAAAAGGAAAAGAAGAAAAAGAACATCAAAGTAGATAGAATCGCAGAGTATACACACGCACACGTATACATACACAGGCATACTCGATTGTTAATCGAGTGGTTGGTTGGTCGCTGGTCGTGGATAGCGGCGGGTTGGCCAGCTGCACTTGACTCTCCTATGCAAGATAAATAGGTGCGGCTGGTTCCTATTAATAGCGGATGGTTTACGCGGCGATTGCAGTGTACCAGCTCGGTGTAACTTGCCAGCGGTGCGCGTTGCATCGAGAATCGTTTCGCGTTGTAAATTACACGTAGTTACGTAATGATCACCGAGTCGATCGAGGCGAAAATCGGGCCCCGTTTCTGCGTGGCCTCTTTCTCCCTAAAACCGTGACGCATCGAGGGAAAATTGCGAAAATCGTCCAAATGTCGCGGATTGCGAAACGAAATTCGCGACACACACAGGTGTAACTACTACGTAGTAACCCCTGAGGGGGGGGGCCCCCCTGTAAACTCGCCGAGAACTCCGAGACTCAGGATCCCTAAGCACCTGTTTTCCAAGTCGAACGTCCCGTAGATTTAAATTTCGATAGAACGGCGTGGGAAAGTTGTCTGAGAAATGTACGTATGAACGAAGGAAGAAATGAGTACGTGACAAAAAACACGGTTGCGTGTTTTCTGATAAATCTTCGATCGACATGTATGTACGTACGTACGTGCGTATGCGTATGTAGATTCGTACGTGTTGTACTAGTTAAGCCAGAGCTAGGCAAAGATAGAGGGAGGCAATGCGGAGGTGGAGAGGCCGGAGATCAAGCAAAATCCGGTATAGGCATAGGCGGGCAACGACCTTTAGGCACGTGGCACGGGACACGTGCTGCATTCGACAAACTGTCGAACCGTCTGCCTTTTCTCTCTTTTTATCTCAAAGACCCGCTTCTTTTTTTTCGCGGAAATTTTCGAGGGATGTCCCGGTTCCGTGTCGTGATTTCCTTTCGTCGACGCGGAACAGGCGTCCCGATATTAACGAGACTAGTTGGTCCTAGTCAGTCTTATTCTCCTTTAGTTTCCTAATCTTGCAATTATATTTATGTCAGTCGGTCTTACGATATAAGAGAAGCAGATATTGAAAATTTTGCACATGTTCTAACGAAGAGCTTTTACATTTTACGTTTGTACGTGAAATAACAATCCTTTGTACTATGCACCGCCAGAAACTTTACCTCCTATAGACCTGTTTGGAGCCATAAGAGTGGATGTTTATTGCAACATGAACAAAAGAAAAACGTGTTTGGTATTTATTTACGACCATTTCAAGTATCTCTTCTGATGCACAAGTACTTTGTTTTTCCAGGCGGGGAATTTTGTAAGATACCTTTACGTTTTGAGTTTTACCATGTGAAAGAAAATTATTAATTGTACATATATGCTTAGAAACATATATTTTGATTTTCTTTGGTATACAAATCTTCAGAACCTCTTCCAAATAATGATGTGAAGTTGTTTTAATTTCTATCCTTATTCTATACTGCTTTTACAAGAAAGTGGTCATGCGAAATATCACTGGCTTGTAAATGAAATTAATACCATAAAAAATTAATAATATTAAAACTGAAGTAAACGCCATTAAAACCTTTTCATTTTGTGTAGACAGAGATAATTTTTATACTTTTATATTTATACTGTAAAATGTTATAAACACAATACTTACTTGTAAATAAAATTAAAAATTAATGATGCGATGGAAGAACAACTTACATAATAATTCAATACTCGTTGAGAAACGCGTGACGTCTCCCAAATGTCGTTTTATGGCAAGGAGTTGAGGAAAGCAGCGGAAAAATTTCCTTCGCGATACAAGATGGAGGTGATCCGTGCATTTATAATCAAATACGCAATCGTAAGATGGTTTGGAGTGGATGGCTCGAGTAAACACTCGAAGCTCGTTTACGGTCCTCCTCAAATTCATTCTACAGTTATTTGACCAATATAAGGTTATGCTGATAATAAGTTAGTAATAACTACAGCTCCTCAAAATGATATTTGATCTGATGGTAATGCACATCCTAAAAATGTTGTAGCTATAGATAAAAATGAAATTATTCTTCCAATTAATCAAACATGAATTAATTTAAATGAATAATAAAATAAATCTCGTCCGATATGAATATAAATTAAAAAAAAAAATAATAATAATAAAATGGTGCTCCATTTATATGAATTAAAACGAATTAATCATCCTGAATTAATATCTTTTGTGATGTGAGAAATTCTTTTAACCAATATTTGGACAATAATGTATAGACTAATGAAATAAACCTGAAATAATTTGAATTATTAAAAAAATTCCTAATATCGATCTGAAATTTCATGTATAATTAATATTTATTGGTGCTGGAAGATAAATAATGGTGGCTCTCTCTTATCAACGTTTCTAGTCTCTCTCTTTCTCTCTCTCTCTTTCTCTCTCTTCATAATATATGTGTATGTATGTAATATAAGAAATTAAGTGGTTCATTAGGCTACGTTACGAGAAAACAGAGTTAATGGTCACGAGTTATTCAATCGCTTATTTTTTTATTTTATCGTCTTATGGTTTGCTCGTTCAATGAAACACGCATTGAAGAACAACGGTGCGCGCGACGATCGTCGGGTTGAAAAGCAGAAGAGTTTATCGTATTTCACACTACGTCGTATGTTTTAATTAACGCAAACGTGTAAGTGTGATTAGTTTCTAAGTTTCGTATCTTCGTTATCTTCGTTTGCTCACGGATTACGCGGGGGCGTTGCGCGATGGAAGATAATAGTTTCATTTTTCAAACCCGCGATACCGCAGAGGACATAAACAATTAACATTGCACAGTTGCTAATTCTACAGTGGAAAAACGTGAATTCCACTTTCAAGCCATTAGTGTTTATGTAACGCGCGGTAAAATAAATAAAGGCGACGAAAAACCTTGAACGTTGAAACGACCCGTATGTCATTTAAAATTCAAATCGCGCTCAAGGAAAGACACTCGTTAATGCGTGGAAACGATGTTGCGAATTGCGATGGAAATCGTGCAAAACAGTTATCGGATTATCGTCGAAAAATCGATCGAAAGGGAATCAAAAATCAATGTTTCGACGGTGTTTTCTATCTTCTCTTGTCACAGAAGAGAAACGTTGTCAACTTGTTCTCAACGACTCGAAGAACGACACGGAAATGAAAAAAAAGAGGGAGGAAAAACTGCATGACTTGTACCCCAGTATGATTCGTCTCATTGAAAGACACAGTAGCAACTGTTCCGACTAGGAAATGAAGACGACTCTTTTGCCATAAAATTTTGTTGACATGCAAACATTTGAATCGATACAAAACAAATTACAGGCGCGATCGCTCAGTACCATGCCCTCTCGCGAATCACGTGACCCAAATCAGCCAATCGCTAATTTTCGTTGCATCAGCGTTGCACCTGAAGAGGTCCGATTTTTTGGCTTACCTCCACTAAAGTCACTTTCAGTGATAAAAAGAGTCGTTGAAAAAAACGGAGACTCGGCGAGAGTTTGCGCAACGCGTCGCCCGTTTTCGATACATAATTAGTATTCATCGCAGGTAATATCACGACATAATGAACGAGGATGTTTCGCGCTGTGTGCAAGTAACGTAACGTGCAATTAGGCCATCGTTTCGTTAACACGAAGAAGAAGAAGAAGTGCAAGAATTTATCCTCGCGCGATCTATATTTGTATTTCAGCAAAAAGCAATTCAGAAAAAGGTCGATCAAATCACGTCATCGTCCGATCGACCGATATCATCGCGCGTATTTAACGCGAGCTTGACCAAGTTGATACTCCGTCGTGATACTCGACGATTTGAAAGAGGAAAGAACAATGTTCCCTGGTGCGAGCTGATTTCCCATCGAGTTCGTTCCATGGAGTCGAGGCGGGATCGATGAGGAAATGGCCGCGATCGGTCGCGAGACAATAGAGGAGAGAGAAGCACCAAGTGACATAAGACGAGGCGGGTTCGAACGAAATATGTACGTAGTTGATCTCTGCTCGGCTGTGGCCTCGCTCTAGAATCGCTCTAGATCGCCATCTAGGGTGACGGGGGCAGAGGGAGAGCAAGGAGGGCTGAGGTCAGCAGTACAACGCTGTAGCCGCTGTACCAGCTCGATACCAGCTCTGACCCATTTGGCAATGTTCCCGAGTTCGGGCCACGGGATTTCCCTCCCCGGTGGGAGAGGGGCAGATCACCGATTTAATTTTTCCGTTTTTTTTTTTGTTTTTTTTACTTGCCTGGCCGCGCCCCACCTCGCGCCAACTTTCCCATAATTCATGCACGGCGAAGCTTCGTGGGGAAACGATCTTCGTGCGTACTGTTATTCCGTGGAGTTTAAGCTGCGCACGAGAGAGAGAACGACTCGATAAATTTCGAAATTTGCGCGTTCATTATCGTTGCCAGTTTTATAACAGAATATACTCGCGAGCGCTGATGGCGGTTTTTGGCACGCGTCGATTTCCAGTTA
>KQ435724.1:2422237-2432677 GCA_001276565.1 Melipona quadrifasciata | reverse complement strand
GTTGTATATTGGAGACCCGTGTTACAAATTGGTACCCGTGTTCGAAAGACACTTTGGAATTATTTTGGAACCTTTATTTTCTGCCAAATTACGCCAATCAAACGTTCTAGCGTTCCCCGAACGTTCGCCTGCTATCACTCTCGCGTCCTCTTTTAACGGGGAGCATTTGCGGATGGATCTGGAACATGGAAGCGACTCTTGTTCCATTGTCGCGGGGGATCAATCGCAAGCTTCCGGCTTCGATTGATCGAAATGTCGGCCCGTGCTTCGGCAGAGATACATTCCAATTCCGTGGAAAGGGGAAAAGAAAAGAAGGAAGGAAGGAAGGCGTGCGAGTTATATTTTCTTTAGCGTTTCTTTCGTGACCTCAGGACCGAAACTAGACCACGCGAAGTTTTTGGTAAATGTGTCAACCACCCGGTGTGGGATCAATACTTGCGCCCTGGTTTCTCCTCTTCTTGCTCCCCCACTCCTCTCTCACCCTTATCCACGATCCTCCGCGTCCGTACGTCCTTCTCCCCCCGTCCCGCTCTCTTATACCCCCACCCGGAGCCGGAGCTCCTTGCAATCCCTATTGTAAAAGCTTGTTATAGAACATTTCGTCGGAGCTTTTCTCTTCCCCGGGATACAAGTCTCCCGTCTTTTTTAATTGCCGACTGCTGTCGCCAGGGCGACGTTATCAACGGCTGGTGAATTACCAACGATTCTCCCTTTTCCAGCCCTTTTCACTTTTCGTCGCTACGAGCGGAATTACCAAAGTGGTCGAGACGACTTGTTTGTAATTACAAAATTATAAAAGATGTATTAATCATTAAAAAAAAGTAAGTCAAAATGACCAATTTGTAATTATATAATTATAAAGTTTATAATTTTTTGTTAGGAAATGACCAATTTGTAAGTACAAAATCATCAAAAAAGTGGTCCAAGTGAACAATCGATAATTATGTAATTTATAATTTTTGTTGGAAAATGACCAATTTATAATCACAAAATTATTTTATTTAAACGGTGGTCAACCAATTTATGACTGTATAATTATAAAATTTACAATTTTTGATAAAAAAATAATCAATTTATAATGATAAAATCGTTAAAAAATATGATCAAAATGACAAATTTACAATTATAATTATTCACAATTTATAATTATGTAATTATAAAATTTACAGTTTTTCTTAGATATTTTACAGATGACATAATAACAGTGTGTTTTTAAAGAGATTTAAATGATTTTTCGTGAAATGTACAAACGGAAGCTTGGGTGCTTCATTATACTACTATAAAGTTTCTCCATTTTCTTTTTTTTCTTTATTTTAATGTCTTCGATGAAAAGTTCACGTTTTAATCTACATTCACATCGGTAGTTCTACCTATGATCGCGTGACGAGAAACGTTTTCGTTTTATCCGACTCGTTTTTTTAAACTCTCGCGAAACACACGATCGCAGATTAGTCGATTACTTCCAAATTCGTGTTTCATCGATCGATCGCTCCGTTCGCGAAAAACGATTTATTCGTACGATGTGTCATTCGTTCCCCTCTGTTTTAGGTGTCGCCGCGTACGCTCTATCTTCTCGCTCGATGCCACCTGCCGCCTGCCTCCTGGAAGGGGGTAAATAGCGCAGGGTGGAAGCTCAATAGAGAGAGATGAAGAGGTAAAGGGAGCAACATTTCAATGGGGCAAAGGGAATCGAGTCCCGGATTCACCCCGACGCGCGAGGCGCGCATGCTTCCGAGCGAAATTCTCTTCGCGCTACGCCGCGTAGTGTTCTCTCCCTGTATTCTTCTCCCTTCTTTGTTCTCCTTACTGACTGCGTTTCTAACCCGCGAGTCAATGCAAAGGCCAATGTTTACGCCTTTATTTATCGTTTTTTATTTATTTTTTTTTATCACTGATTTTAGCGGGGGTAAGCCAGAAAATCGGGCCTCTTCAGGTGCAACGCTGATGCAACGAAAATTAGCGATTGGTTGATTTGGGTCACGTGATTCGTGAGGGGGCGTGCGGCAGACCTCGAGTAGGAGTGGCGTTGTCTGGTACTGAGCGATCGCGCCTGTAATTTGTTTTGTATCGATTCAAATGTTTGCATATCATATATACAATATATTATACATTAATAGTATACAATACTATATAGTACAATTAGTACAGTATACTATGTAATATATAACATACTAATTGTATTGTATAATGTACTATATAATATATTATATTGTAAATATAATATACTAATTATATAGTATACATTGTACCAAGTATCTGGAATTTAATATACCTGGTCAACGATCTAGAGCAAGTATCCGTGGAATTTGACTATTTTTAAGCAAACGTCAAGAATAAGTAAGTTCTATGTAAATGATTCCCCTCGAGCTTATCGTATCGATACTTTTACTTCCTCGCGACATCTCGTAGGTTATCGTAACCTGACATTTCGGAGATTATCGCGAAGCTTCAAGTTCCGGTGTTTACACGAAGCACGACGAACTGTTAAGTGAAGTAGTCAGCAAGTTCTGCAAATTCAAACGACAGTGCGAATCGTTGTTGTCACGGACTTGTACTTCGACTTGACATTTCGTGTCGTGGTATATTTTACCACGCGATACGCGATGAAAATCATACGAACATCAAGTCATTGGCAAATATATATAACGTGTAGTTAACTTGCCTGCCATCAAGAGCGAATAAAAGCAGCAGTCGAGCTTTTCGTTTTTTCTTCAAGCACCGCACCGCGTACCGTGTGTATCGAGTGCGCGTTTCACGATACATTCTCTCTCTTTCTCTCTGGTCCCTTGAAAAGATTATTTACGAAAATCGTTCGTATCAACAGAGTGAATGTTATTGATGGCTGCTAATTAGAAGTAGGGCGCAACAAATGGAAGAGAAGAGAAGAAAATATGCTGCTGGCTGGTTGTGGTTGCTGGTGGTGGAAGGTGGTGGAAATGTAATTGCGATTGGATATCCAGCACATCCAGATCGATCGAGGTTGCAGTTCGTAAACTAACCGGCGCACCAGGTTCCAGGTTACTGGGTCAACCTTTCCATCGATCCAGCCCCACCACTGAAAATTCAGTTTGCTTCACGGGTATGCCCATCGTCCTCGCCGCTGAAACTCTGGACTTTCCTCTTCATCCTATATTCGGCCGCGGCCGGATGCCTCCGCGTCGTCGCGCACCCACCGCGCGCGCCGTCTCTTCTTTCTTCTTCTGCATTTACCCGCGGCCGATACTAATTATTTACGAGCCGCCCCATCGCGGCGAAGTCCACCCTCGGCGGAGGGCCGCCGATATTTTCGTACCGGCCGCCACGGCTGCAAATTTGGCCGGCTATTTGCGTTTCTCTCTCCCACGAAACGTTCGCCGAAGGTTGCCGCCAACACACGCGACACACTTTGCCTTTTCAATTTTAAACGCGCGCGCGAAACTTTCTCATTTTCCCACCTTTTCCATCTCTTCGGTTCGAGAATCAGTTCCTTTTTCAACGTCCTGAATTTGAGTTCGAATCGAGGAAAGTTGGAGTCTTTAGAGGAAATTCTCGCAAAGAAAAGAAAGAAACGGAACACCGAGAGGCCAGATGCGTAGCTGCAGTGCGCCAGAACAATTTCCAGTTGCAGTGCGGTGATTCGATGTAACGCCTGCGTTGCTGCAAACGATCAGTTTTAGGTTTAGGCTAGGTTGTTTTCAACGTCTTCGTTAAACAGATTAGATCACGTGATGATAAAATGAGTGATAACATCAATAAATGCGAACAAAGAATCGTTTTTTCACGATTTTCCCCAAAACGGACTAAAAACGGAGCAAATCTTTAAAGGAAATTTTTTCTCAGTTTATCAGTCCCCCCTCGAAGTGTATTGACATTTAAATCTGGGACATCCTGTATTAGATTTCCCGCAATTTTTAGTAACGTGGCATTGATACTTGACAGCTCTCTGCACGAAAACCTCTTTAAAGGCAGAGGTTGATGCGGTATTAACGTCTACTTCGACGGTCGCGTTTGAGTTATCGCTCGATATACTCGGGGATATAAATATTTATGACGCCGACAGGACACAAGCGGAACGTGTTTCTTCTCATTGTACGACGAAATTACGTTCGTTCCCGAAAATGTTCAATAACATTGACGAATTAACAGTTGCTCTCGCGACAGCGAGCCACTCAAGAAAGTGATTCATCGGGCATTTATTTTTAGCGAATCTGTACGCGTGCGAGACAGACACGTTCGTCACCTGGCGTTCTCTCACGTCGATATTTCGACTGACATTTTCCAATTTTCGACCGATCGAACAAAGTTCTCATCTCATCTTTCAAGCCTAGTTGCTCGAACCGCTACAGGTGCGTACGCACGTCCTTTCTTTCTTCTTCCTTCGACGAACGAACGAACGAACGAACGAAAGGGTTCCACGCACTCGAACGTCGAGGCACATACGAAGTACGTACATATACACGCGGAGGAGGTCGAACAAAGGCGAGATGATTAAGAAACGCACCGGCCGCGGAGAGGAGAGACGAGTCGAGAGTAAGATTGAAAGTAGCGTCGTAAATCGAGCATTGACCTTTTTTGGAATTCTTCCGCTCACCGGGAAAAGTGGACGGACGAGCGAGTCGCGAGCGTGTACGACTGCTGCGGCGTGCTCCGCTCGGAAACGCCGAGGCGTGCGCGCGTGTGTACACGTGCACGCCGGTGCGTGTGCGCAGCGGTACACGTAATTGCAAGGTACGGCACGGTGTGTCGTGTATCCCGAGTTTCCCAACTCCGTTGACCCGAGCCGCGTTTCTGGCACACCAACGGGACACGTCTTCGTGAATCTCCTCCTAGCGCAGCGTCTCTCCTCCTCTCTTTTTTTTTTTTTTATTTAAACTGCACCGTCAGTCCGTCAACTTTATATAGAACCAACCGTCGTGGTGAACTGCAAGTAATTTTTAGCCCGGTCTAGTAAATTTAGTCGAAAGGTTAGGATATTTTAACGCTTGACGCGTTTTATAGCTATAAAAAGAAAAGCGAGGCAAAGAGCGTACGAAACCTTTGGTGATTCAGATTTACGTTTGGAAAGTTGGACACGTTGAAAATTGTCGTCCTCGAGTCGAGTAATTCCATAATGAAAAGGGGACGGTTCGTTCGTGAGATCGTCTTTTCCTAAACCCGCTGACAACAGCGAGAAAGAGACGATCTGAGAGAACGAACAATGGCTGTGATCTGCCGTATGCTCTCTAGGATAATGCTTTTGTCGTGCAAGGAGCAGTTCTAGTAGATGCGAAGATTGGGCAGGTGCGTACGGACAATGGTCCTCTGGCCCCTGTCCACCCACGTGCGAGCTACCCGAAAAATTCCCCGTGTGACAAAACTTATGCCAGTCGATTCGACTCTTGATCTTCCAACGTTTCGACGTTCCGTTTGTCTGATTCGCTGTATCGGGAAACTCGATTTCTTCGGCTTCCTCTGGAAAGAAACGTCGATCGTTAAGCTTCACAGTTCGCAAGGATGAGAGCAGCTATGTAAATAGATACGTACCTGTGCTGCGTATCCTACATACGTACATGTGTATCAGCTTACACGTACATATATATATATATATCGGTGTCCTAATTAGAACTGCGTGGATAGTAGCGTCGAACAGAATGAGGTAACGGGAAGACGACCCGATGGTAATTTCGCGAGACGAAAGTAGAGCTTGTTCCCGTTGAGACAAGACGAGACAAGCATACATGTATTACTTTGTTAAATCGAGAACGCTCAAATTGCCTTCTAACGAAAAAGAGAAAGAAAAAAAGAAAAATTCGCACAAAGACGAAACTTCACCAGTAGAGCACCGTGTGAAACCAGTTCTGCCATGTGAGGACGTACACGATCGAGGGTGAATCGACGACGAACGAGAACAACGAGGAAAGTCAATTGGAGAAAGCTAGACTACGGAGGAGGAAAGTCAAACGGAACGGGGGCAACGTAGGAAAAAACAGGGGGAAAGGACGAAGGTGGAGGAAGAAGGAGAAAAAGAAAAGGAAGGGGAAGAGGAAGAGGAGGAGAAAAAGGAAAAGATGGGAGTAGAGAAAGAGTAGAGAGAGCCGAGTAGGCGAGAATTCTGGCTGACGATGGCTGGGTTGGCAAGGGAGAGCAGCCTGTGCTGCTAGAGCATTTGGTATCCGTGTGGTTCTGAGCGGTAGCGGCTAGGCAAAAGGGAACTAGAGGAGAACAGGGTCGACGACCCTTACACGTGGAGTGCTTGGAAGTAGGCCACGCCGTGACATCACGCAAAAGCAAGATGGCAGTCGGGAAACGAGCACATTCTCCCAAGTATGCTCAGCCTGCGAACGTCGACGCGACGCAAGTCGTGCGGAGACGTGCCGACGCCCGTGCAATCGCCGGTGCGAGGGTGCGTTCCGATATTCAACGTCGTCTCTCTCACCATCACGACCTCGTTCTTCCTTCTTCTTCCCCCGATACTCTCTCTCTCTCTCTCTCTCTCTCCATCGGTCTTCTCCTCTCGTCGCGTTTCAACCGTTGCGATTCCATGCGTGCCGAACCATGCTCGCCGTGAATATCGGAACGCGTAATTTCGATGCGGCTGCCAACCCGAGTTGCATCAGCGCCTTTCAACTCGCGAACGTGTCTCTCGACACGCTGGAAATTTCCCGATTGCTTTTCATCAAAGCAGCTGGTTTCTTCGGTTCGTTCTATATCCACTCCGCTAAATGTCGTATCGCATCGTGCGATACGACACAGAGTCAGTAACGATCTCGAGAGAGAAAAAAGGAAGAGAAAAAAAAAAAAAACAAGCGGTGCAATTACTCGGTTGTCATTACGGGAGGATTGTCGTAGGACGGAATCGGCGAAGCAAACAAGAGCGTTAATGTGTCGTACGAATAATCGCAAGAGTAAACGGTGAAAAACGCTCGGACAGATAGATAACACGGGACTCGGGAATATCGGAGGCATTGCGCGCCAACCACGTCCGCGTCTGCGTCCCGTATGCATTGCGTGGAGTCGCGTTGCGTGTTCGTGCGTGTGCGTCGTGCATCGATGCGGCCCCGCGGGGTCGTGTTCTTTATTCGGAACGTGCGAGCGCGTCAACGTGAGCAGGTATACGACACCGTTGAATATATTGGACGAAAGTCAAATGCATCTTATATTATTTTAGCGTCCGACGTATTGCAGAAATACAGCGCTTGGCCGTGGCGTGCGTGCGTGCGTGCGTGCGTGCGTGCGTGCGTGCGAGCGAGCGATGCTGCCATTTCTGCCTGCATTTTAATTGCCATGATGTAAGCGTACGTCGGGCGTACGTGTCAAGTTTTCCTCCGGGCAATACTGGTTCGTTTCTTTTCGACGTCATTGCTTGATTGAATTTTCGACGCAGCAAATGTAGATTATGTAGCTTCGTACGTGCATGTACATGCCGTTGTTGCATTATCTGGCGATGCCTGGAAAATTTCGACGGAGAATTATAAAGTGCGCGAGTCCTTGTTTCTTAAACGATGTAGCTACGTTAACGTTCTTACGGGAATTGTTGCAGGAGTAGAAAAGATTGAAAATCCTTCGGACGATAAAATCTGGCAATTATTCCGCGGAAAGTACAAAGTCTAGCTCGTGTTACGAGCGTGCCACTAGTAGAAGTGCGATGCAATTATGGCGGTGATGTAACGCGCGTATCTTATCGGGAAATTCATAAAAGAAAATGTTTGCTTCGATGTTCGGCTTCACTTCGCATTTCCCTTTTAGATTTCGTTATGCATTGATTTCTCGCACACCTTCAGTTCCGAGTAAATTTTATCTAGGAGATATTGCTTACTTTAAAAAACTACGTTCATCAATTGCGGTAGATATCGCAGGGACAGTATCGAGGCGTGGGTAGTAAAACACGTTAAATAACTGCGCGATGATCGTATTGACAGCTTTCCTCTTTTCTGAAACATAATTACACGATAGCGAGTAAATGCAATGATTAAAAATAAACGTGTTAACTAAAGACGCTTAGCTTCTAAAACGAAAGGGAAACAGAAGCGTGTTTCTCGTCGGCTAGTTCGAGTTAACCGTAATGTGTATGTGCGCTAATCGTAAACAAACGGATATGACGTCACAGCAGCCATACGATCGAACTTATTTCGTACCCCTAACGTGTTGTACGACACGCGATACGACTAATTAAATCCCAGAATTTACACTCATGCTTGTTAAAAGTTGTTTTTGCGTATTATTCCATAGCGTTTTTTTTTATCGGACGCTCTGTTATCGAGAGACGAATGATATTTTGACTGAAACTTGCAAAACTGCTAATAATTAGTCCACGGAAACGTAAATGTTTTAATAACAGTGCGCCGTTTCACCGCTTGGTGTCGTGTTACAATCAAGTTTGAAGTGTAAGTGGCGCCAACTTGTGGCCTGTTTTAAATGCTTCGTTGTTGGACATACGCTGATCGCCAGCAAACATTTGTTCTATGAAGAACGAGTGAAAAGTTGGTTTGGTATTTAAAATTTAGAGAAAGTCAAAAAAATTTACAGATCAATCCTTTATTTAAACGAGACCTTTCGTCTGTTGAAAATTTGATCGATCGATGGATACATTGAACACTATTGCCATCCGGTGGCGAAACAACGATAATAATTAGAATTAGCTTTAATTTCTTGGTAAAGTTAACCAGAAATTTACCCGAGTATGATAATTTAATGGCCCGTTGAGTATTTCAACCAGTGTACGTTGATGTCACATTGTCTCGCATGAATTTTATATGTCTGCGATGTAAATTAATTTTTTACGAGTAATGTACTCATTTGATTAATTAGCTAATTGCACAGAGTACGTATATATGTGCTAAACGAAAAAGTTACTGCACGTTGTCGTTAGATGGCGCTAATGTGCGCATGCGCGCAGCATAGGCTTGTATCAGAGACATCTTCCTGCCTGGCAAATCCTTACCGACTCGGTAAAGGCTTCCGAAGCTACGGTAACGTCGGCGCCATTTTGTGGTGGTGTTTGCGAGCACGAAGATGTTGTTTGTTTCGGTATTTTGTGAGAACTGAGGACTTTTACCGCAGTTTTCTTGTACCTGAGAAAATGACGCAGTTTCTACCGCCAAATTTGTTGGCCCTGTTCGCACCGCGTGATCCTATACCGTATTTACCACCGGTTAGCAAGCTCCCGCACGAGAAGAAAAATGGAGGCTACATCGGTGTTGGAGGTTTTCTTAAATATTTTGAGGTAACGAACATTTCGCCGAGTAGTTTCATGCCGTACGTGCATCACCGGAATGAAACGTCCTTTCTCGAGCGTCTAACCTATCGGTGTTACCGATATTTTAAACTTTGCACGAGGAATAATAATGGACAGTGTGCGTTATATATTTTGTAGGAACCGAAAGACACACCGCCACCAGTACGCGTGGAGACGAGGGAAGAACGCCTTGAACGCAGAAGAAGAGAACGCGCCGAGCAAGTGGCGTATAAATTAGAGCAAGAGATTGCAGTATGGGATCCAGCTGGTATCCCAAATGTAACAGCAGATCCCTTTAAAACCCTTTTTGTAGCTCGAATAGTAAGTCGATTTCTTATTAGTAAACATATCAGTTTCCACGTTATCACGTTGATGAAACCTTTTTGCTTCCCCTTTATGTTCTTGTCATGTTCTTTTCAGAATTACGATACGTCTGAATCGAAACTTAGAAGGGAATTCGAGGTATACGGCCCAGTAAAAAAGGTAAGGTATAGTAGCCCTCTGTGTTTGAGAGAGACGTTCAAGATCTGCATTTGCTCTTTCAGATAGTGGTAATTCATAATACAATAAATGGCAAACCTAGGGGATATGCTTTCATTGAGTATGAGCACGAACGAGACATGCACTGTAAGTAAAACGCACGAAAAGTAAACCCCTTCTTGAGAACCTCAGTGAGTCCATAGTCTGGAATTTCACCGTTACTTAGCGTCACTTCCAGCTAGTTATAGTGGGGCAGGGCTATAGTTAGGCTACCCATTTTCATTGGTACTAAACCAGACGGTATGGGGGGTCCCGCCATACATCCATGCAGGATTACCATTCTGTAAATGCATATATGGTAAACGATCAACTGAAAAGAAAAATATTGGCTGTCTTGATTAATGCAGTTTTTATCTTGTTCTTGGTACAGCGTGGTGGCCGCTGCCGGCAACTAGTGCCGTTCACTATTCCATGCAAAATCCCTGAACCTGCCTGATATGATAGGTTTGTATGTGTGGTAAGATCCAACATACAACAACGTTTGTTAGCGTCTATGCTTACCCTATTTATCTTGTCTGATTTTGTTGTATTTGCGGTTCGAGTGTTACCCCTTGCCGGGGGTTGCTGATAGACATACTTTTAAAACTTTGGGAATCAGGACTCTGTTCCGTGCATATTTTGGGCTGATATTCTTTTTTATTTTTAGCTACACGGTTTGCAAAAGTTAGCATTCTACATTGAAATTGATTGGTGGGCTTTTAGGAAAA
>KQ435724.1:2404442-2422184 GCA_001276565.1 Melipona quadrifasciata | reverse complement strand
AATATATATAATATGTACATATATACATATACATATACCTATACGTATAAATAGGTAACGTTTGAATTTCCTCGAGCAAAATTTAACCGCATTTTCTCTCAATGCTACATTAACAATCATGCATCATTGGGTAATAATGATACACTTCATCGTGCCTTGGTTGTAGCACCTACTTTTTTTTTATTCTTGGGTATATTATTGTAAGTATTTGTAGGACAAACTTTACTCATGTAAGATCCAAGTACAAACGTGTACCAAGTCGGGCACCGTGTATGGACTCTATAAACAAAACGACATTTTCTCGTTAGGTCTAGTACCAAAATGCATGTTCCAAACACTAAAATGATTGTTGTCTTTCAAGCATCTTATTTCGTCGCTGTTTTCATTTTACTAAAGTCTTAAATTACTTAGTTTATCATCATTATTTGGAAGGTCATCTAATCATTTTTTCTCAACCAATTATTTACATTTAAGTCCTTGAACATATCAATTTCGATATAGAATACTAATTTGTTTAATGAATCTGATCTCGGACTTTCATCTCGAATCAGTGTATTCCCTTTGGAAAGCGTGCATTGAGAAAAAAAAAAAAGAAGAAAAATACGGGTATGTTAAAAAGATCAAAAAACATTTTCCGTGAAAATAAAGAGTTGCCCTTGTTGAACGAGAACAAAATAATAATAATAATAACAACAACAACAACAATAATAATAATAATAATAATAATAATAATAATAGTAATAATAGTAATAACAATAATAATAATAATAATAATAATAACGAAAAAGAGAGAGAGAGTTAAATTGTCAAAGGAAAAAGCTCGTTTTTTAACGTTACGTTAAATTTAATGTACAACTAGAACACAGTATCATATACACATATCAAAGTATAAAGCATACGATACTTGCGCACGGTTTGGTCGTAAGTAAAAAAAGAAAAAGCGCACCAGGTAAATACAAAGTAAACTTCTTCGGAGATTGAACGAACATGTGAAGACTGGGCACCTTCCCAATGAATAGCATACGCGCTGGCCTACTCTATGCTCGCGAGTCTCTTACAAGTTCATTTCACGATTAAACGTACTTCTAAGATTTGTGTTAACTTCCGTACGTAAGTAGCCGCGGTAGGTATTTTTGTATCTGCTATATCTTTTTGAACTTTACAACCGTAGATTTAAGGTACCGAAAAATCCGTACATTTTATTACTGATTCATGCCCCGCGAATATAACGTAGACTCGTGATTTTATACGGTAAAATGATCATTACGCTGCGGCATCGGACCTTCTTCTCCTTCTTCTTTCAAAAAACTTGGTAGTGTGAGAACACGCAATCTCGGCATATCCGACGCTTTTTTAACGCTTTAGAAAAAAAAAAAACGCAAGGAAATCCTCATCATTCAGTGTGCGTGTATGTATGTATCGTGTAAACGCAGAGAAATTAACCAGAGTCGAGAACTCTCGTGTCGCGATGGTACGTACATTTTACTTTATAAAAGAGCGCACGTTATAATCGGTACGCGTATAATCAGGAATAATATGTGCCGATACCTTACGACCTCAATCATTTCTAGGAAAAAAAAGAAAATGGTAACGATTATTAGCTTGGATAATATCGCCGAGATGATAACAAACTAAAATCTGACCGGAAAATAAAAATAAAAGATCGCGAAAAAAGAAAAAAAAAAAAGAATCAGATGTAGGTAATACAGCATCGTTCGATACTCGATTTATTATCTCTTTTTTTTTTGTGTTTTTCGTATCGCATTCTCAGATTGTTCTTGCATTCGTGTCTATCTGTATATTTTTCATTTGTACGTAAGCGAAAATTCTCGAGAACGTTCGTGGAAAAAAAGAAAGCCTTTCGAAGAGGATTATTTTCTTAAACGCGATATTCGTATTTTCAAGTATTTTAAAGATTGAAGTCTTTTCTTAAAAAGCAAAAAAAAAAAAAAAAGACATTTTTTTCTGCCACCTGAGATTTATTTCCTCCGGGACGTAGGTGTCCCATAGTTTACTAAATAGTGAACGTGGGATCGCGGGCAATTGGTAATTTTCAATCGGTACTTCTAGCTGCTTATAAGCATGCGGATGGTAAGAAAATAGATGGTCGCAGAGTGTTGGTGGACGTCGAACGAGCTAGAACTGTGAAGGGATGGCTTCCGCGGAGGCTCGGTGGTGGTCTCGGTGGAACGCGAAGAGGCGGTCCAGACGTGAACATTAAACACTCTGGTCGGGAAGATAATGAAAGGGAACGAGAACGGTATCGTTTGGAACGAGAGAGGGAGAATTCTGGACGCCTTGATAGAGACAGGTATAAATACTCTTCGTAAATAAATTTGTTTCTCAATATTCCAAACTTTCTCACACTTCATCGTGTGTATTTCTGTGCAGAGATCGCGATCGCTTGGATAGAGAGCGCAGAAGGTCCCGCGATCGTAAAAGAAGAACAAGAAGCAGATCGCGCGATCGAAAACGTAGACGAAGCCGCGATCGTTTACCCGATCCCGACATTGAGGAGATTCAGAGAGACGAACGGCCGCGCGACAGAAGGGATCGTGATCGCGATCGTGATCGCGATCGAGATCGTAAGAGAAGACGGTCTAGAAGTAACGATCGTGATCGCGACAGGGACCGTAAGAGAGACAAGCGCGATCGTGATCGCGAACGTAGAGATAGAAAAGATCGGGGTGATCGTCAAGACGAGGACACGAAAGAAATCCGGATCAAGGAGGAGCCTTTGGATGGTACGTTTCCTCTTCGGTTCGCCGTAATCGGTATTATATCGTTCCAATACTGGTTGGAATGCTAACTGTATCGTTGAACATTTTTCAGATTACCCCGACTATAGTAACACGTTCTCAACGTCTGGATCATACTTTACCGCTGTGAAATATGAAGACGATAACGATCAAGAAGTAGAAGAGAAATACAGAATTCCAGAAGGTCGTCCAGATCCCCCTCCCTACAACAACTATGATTCCGTACAAGACTATTGATCTCGATGATATCTCTCGCATCGTTCTTTTTCGTTCCCCCCATGCACGATAACTTAACGCAATTGCCAATAATTGTATTGTATTTCCTATTGTTGTTAGTGTAATAATGAATTATCTACATTGAGTATGTAGTTTCTGTAGAATTCTGCAGCGACCAGATGCTCAATAAGGATATTGCAAGGTAAGCAGATTTGAATTAATGATTTATATGAAGTTATTTTTAACTTGATTGTTCCGAAATTTTATATATTTGTGATTGACACGGTGGTAAACAACGAGTCAATTTAGGCGCGCGTTCAATGAATTTCAATTACTGTAGCAGTTTGTGTGTGTGTGTGTGAAACCTCGCAATATAAAACTGGTAGGTCAATAAACATTTGAACTTTCTGAGCCTATTATAATTTCAATATTCAATTTAAATATGTACATACATAAATACATACGAGGCATAAAGTTAGTTCTTTCACGACTGCTACATGTATATTTATATATGTATAAATAAAGTAAATTAAACACTTACGTTTGTCAGTTACCCTGCTATTTGTCTCTGATCTCTATAATTTGCAATAGCAAGGAGTAACACGATTTTAGCAAAGTTTGAAGTTCCTCGGAAAGAACGAAGTTTACAAAGATGAAATGACGATGTTTGTGTTAACGTGCTTGTGTACATACTTCAATACATACGTGTTGCGGTATCGAACGAGAGTTATTTTTTGTTACATCTACCGTAAGTGACCAGTTCATCGCGTATTAACTGGATCAGATCATTCCGGTCTCTTACTTGTGTACATGATGTCGATAGCGGGATTAAAAATAGTAAAAACTTCCAAGAAAATCAATCACAGCGACAAAATTATTGTACTTTAAATAAATTTGTCTAGAATAATCGTATCGTAGGTATTCCATTACCAGAAATTATTTTCATTTTTCTATGAACGTCGTATCATTCCTAAATTTCATGTCAATCGGAAAAATTCAAATCGTAAAAAAGACCATGTACCATGTATATCCTTTTGTTTTTCTCATTTCTTCTTTGTTGTTATCGTTATTTTCCATTTTTGTTAGAAAAATTGTTACAAGTTATCAAATATCAAGTCAAAAGTTACAGTATGTACATATATGAAATTAACTAGCATTTAAATTTGGCGCCAAAAGTTGTCGAACTTTGACGTGTAGCGCCACGGTAGTTGTGTAACGTTTCTTGCATTTTTGAAGGAACCGTTTTGCATTCTCTTCCAGCACTTTGGAGAAATATGGGTAAACAAACTGTCATTGTTACAAAAATTTCATTCCTACAAGTTGTGCGAACCTAGTGTTTCTTCATTAACTTTGAAACTTTTCAGAATCATTTTTGAATCCAACGGAGACTTTGAAAACAATATCACGTGATTTCAATAATTGAATTTTACGTTTATCGAATCTTTCTCGACGTAAATAAAACTGAACAAAAGCGTATTTTACAGATATATAAACATTACAGAAATAGTCGTAGTTACAGAATGTGTGTAAGTAAATAAAATTTAACAAAAATGTATTTTACAAATATACATATATACATACATACATATATATATATATATACAGAAATAGTTGTTACAGAATATGCGTCGATCACTTGATGACACAAAGATAGAAAGAAGCAAAAAGTTAAAGGTGTAATCGGATGAAATAGAGATCGAGTAGAAGCAAGCAATGATAGGTGATAGCAGCGGGTTATAGCGAGTGCAAGTTCCTTATTCTATTTGCGCGATGTCGTTGTCCGATGTCAACCGGCACCGCCATATTAAACGCTCGTTTCCCGGAAATTGCAATTCCCCAGCAATAACTTGGAATTGCTTCTGATTCGACTATCGTCGCCTGACCTATCGTTCATCGGTCGAAAAATCACTGGCAAATTGCGTCGACATTGCGATTCTGCTATTCTGTTCGAGCAGCTGCCCTCGCCTTTCTCGATTTTCTCTAAATACGTCTATAATTCGATATATAGAGCTTGGAGGCTTGGAGGAAATCACCGTTTTTGATTTAACGTGGAAAAATTTTGCAGATGTTATCGGTACATTATTCTTTTTTATTATAATTCTTTTGAAATTTTTGTACAAATACTTTCGTACAAATTTTCGACGAATGAAATTTAAATTACTTTTCTTTTCCAGTTGAATTGTGCTACGCGTAATTTTAGCCCACGTCGTTTTCTTTGAACGAAAAGAAGATCATCGCGATGAAGTAATTGAGTTAGAGTACAGAAAGTGTTTACTCAGAAATAGTTGGCGCAATAAATAAATTGAAAAACCGCAGACGTAAGTAACTCGAACGGCCTCGTTTTCTAACTCAGTGCCTCTTACCCTGCGTCGCAGAGTGCTTAATTATTAGCGGTTCTAGATTCGGATCGGTTTCTTGTCGTTGGCGGTAAAATACGTCACCCCGGTAAAATACCACTTTTCCACTTCTAATAATTTCGCGTAGAAAAATCTGATTTACTCGGTCAACAGACTTTTGAAATTCCATTTTGCTTTTACGTCGTACTGAATAAATGAAGTTATTTATGGTTTAACCTATAGTCCCGTTAGAGATTAACTTTGGGATCTAAACGTTCAAATCGGTATATCTGAATTGAAACGTTTGACTCTGCTGGCACTTGAATTTCAAATTGTTTAATGAATCGAGTCGAGTAGAAAGTCGTTAGTTCTCCGATTACCATTAAGTTTCATTAATCTTTTCGATTCCTTTGAGAACGGCGAGCGGAAATTTATCGCTCGTATCCGTGACGCTCGTGAGTCGGCGTCGCAAACCGAACGCGATTCGAAGCTCCCACGGTAATTCCATTTCGTACAATTTTAACGACGATTCGACTCCGGCGAGCTCGATTATTGCTTATTGCTCGTATCGGGCTTTTCGGATAAAAGTTGCTCGCCGATTAATCTTGCTAAAGGATATTACTTAGGGAATGATAAAGTACCCTCTCGTGAAAGGCACTTGCTTTGAGCGTGCTCTTTCTCTCTCTCTCTCTCTCCACTCTTTTGATTCAACGCTGCATAATATTACGCCGTCCGGCTTCTGCTGTTTGATCAAACGCAGAAAATTTCTTTTCAGGGACCGCTGACTCCAAACATTCAATCGGTTTACGTTGGAACACAGAGCGAGGTTTACTTTGTTTATAAAATGGCGAGAAGGTGGACTCGCCTTGAACCGAATTACATGCATCGCGAGCAAACTTCACACGGGAATTATTGGCCACGGAGATCCGAATCAATGCCCCGATAGAACGCGACGCGGCCGTTCGTGAATCTTTTATCAGCGTTTGTACGAACGAAGATTAATCATTCGCGTTTACGATCAATGCGATCGTTTGTTTGGTTGTAGCAGCAGCGAGTATATACCAGGGCGCGAGGAGGGATGAAAACTGAAATGGAAAAAATTTTTCGCGAAACGCTTAGCAGAGGGAGAAGCAACGGTGTCATCAGGACGACAATATGGGACGAGAGACGAGCACTATGAACGTTTTAGGGGTAATTAAAAGCAATTTCTTAATTGCGCGAATTCGTATTATCCGGGACAGTCGTACAGCAGAATGAATGTACAGGGAGCTTTCCATCGAGAGTAATTGTTCCAGAAGTACCGAGGACGTAACGCGTTCGTTAAGATAACGATGAAAAGAAGGAGGAAGAGCAAAAGACGAGAGAAAGAGAGAGAGAAAGAGATGAAATCAAGGAGGAAGCGGCAAACACTTGTGGATGAAACGGAGAGAGAGAAAGACAAAAGGCGAGGAAGAAATCGGTGTACGGAACGAAATGGGGAAGAGTAGCTAAGAAAAACTCTAGAAAGAAAATGTAGTAGCATGAGAGATGAGAAGGGGCGAGAGATGGAGGGATAGAGAGAGGAAAGGAAGCGAAAACGCATATGATGGTCAGCGGATTTTCGGTGGGAGAGAAGGGAGAGAGCAGTGCACGGCACGGCACGGCGCAGGTGTGCGCCGGTAGCCCGGTCGCTGGCATGGTACTCCGCACGCCTTAGGTGCGCGTGTGCGCCGAAAGAACGATAGTGTAAAGTTCGAAGCGTGTATAGGTGCGCCTGTGCGGTACACAGGCACGAAATCTTCCAGTTTGATCGCGAAAGAGCGACGAGAGAACGCTAGTACGGGTACATTGAAAAAGGAGAGGGTTGGTACCAGGGGTCAGGGCTTGGGGAGAGGAAAACAAGGAGCAAGAGAAAGAGAATGTCAGGGAAGTTAGCTACATGGGACGGGGGGAGGGGGAAGTGTAGTTTGGGCCGTAGTGTGGGCCCAACGTAAGTGATCGAGATGGGGAAAAGGTAGAAAGTAGAGACTGAATTGTGGTAGGCACAAGTAGTTAGACAAGTAGATTGGGTAGACAGGGGACGCAGTTCGGCAGGCAGCGAGTACGTGTAGAGGTAGGCAGGCAGGTAGACAGGCAGGTAGGCATGCAGGCAGCGATGCAGGCAGCAAGCCAGATGGCGAGGGTAGGAAGCAAGGTGGGCGGTCGAAGGGGTAGTAACGGATAGTAAGGGGAGTCGGGGGTGTTCGGAAGGGGATGCCGGAGGTGGCGGCGTACAGGGGGCGGCAGGCTGGTGGTGCGTCAGAGCCTGCAGTGAGCCCGGCAGTGAGGCGAAACGTTGGGCTCCGCGCGGGAGTCTCGTGGCCGCCCGCCTTTTCTTTTAAGTCGGGGTGCCTTTTTCCTTACACCCACCCCCCGCCCCTTTTTCCGTCGCCCTCGCGGCTCTACGGACCGATCGTCGCTCTCTTTTCAAGGCACGCGAGCAGAAAGGCTCGCCGCGACTCGTCGCCGTGATCGTTCCGCGTAACGTACGTACACGATCATCGTCAACGCGGATCGTTCTTCTGGTTCCGTTTCTTTCCTTCCGGTTTCATCTTCGCCTTGGTCGTCGCGTCGGTCGCGGTTTCCAAACCGCGAGAGGTTAGCCGCTGGGAATGAAAACGCGCGATTCGCCGAGTGGATAAAGGATCGGATTGCAGATTCGCACGGAAGGGGAGGAAAAAAAACTAGAGGGAAAAAAGAGGAGAGAGAGAGAGAGAGAGAGAAACGGAGAGAGAAGGGGATAGAGAGACGGGGATTCTCGAGACGGGACGGTGCGGAGACACACACACCGTGGACGCGAGTTGGCTGCGGTACCGGAGAGGATCTACCGCAGGAAGACCGGCGGTGGTGCGTGACCTCCGGCTCTAGCCACATGACACGGTGTTCGATCTCGCGTGCACAATCTCGTTACGGTTCTTTCAACGAGAAGAGGATATCGTGCGTTCTCTTGGTGATCGTTGCGACGCGTTGGTGGTATCGGTCGGTCGGTGTCGGGGTGTCGGTGACGACGGTGTCGGTGTAGGTGTAGGTGTAGGTGTAGGTGTAGGTGTAGGTGTCGGTGTCGCTGGTCGCGGCGATCTCTTTCGGCGGAGGCCTTTCGGCGGCGAGCCGAAGCAACCACGTTTCGTTTCCGCGTTCTTCGTTCAGTGGCTGTTTGAATGTTTTCGTTTCGTTCCAAGTGGACGTGGAGGAAGCAAGAGGTGCAACGTGGTTAGACAACGGGCGACGACGTTTGCCAATGTCAATGTTAACAGTGGTTGGAAGACGGTCACGGTGATATCGCTGGCACGCGTAACACTCACTCGTACGTGTAACACATTCGCTCGTCCATGTGCTCCACTTGGCTCGGCAACGGCAACGACAACGACGACAACGACAACGGCAACGGCGACGTGAATGGGAACTGGCGCAAGAACGGCAAGAACGGAAACAGAAACGGAAACGGAAACGGCAATGGTAACTGCAACGGCAACGAGAACGGCAACGGCTGCAATGGATCGCTCGGCTGGAGACAGAGAGTGAGAGAGGTAAAAAGCAAGGAAAACAAGGAGCAACGAGCGTAGGTGCATAGGGGTGCATAGCACGAAAGGGCGGAGATCAGCAGGGAGATTTAGGGTTAGGGCTGTGTGTGTCGTCGGGGCACGGCGAAGACGAAGACGCACGCGATCGAAGAACGAGGAAGGCGAATCGAGGAGGATCGAGAGGTCGAAACGAAGGCTTCTCTCGATCTCTCGAGAGATGAGAAACGGAGAAACGGAGAAACGCCGCGTGCGGGCTTTTCTTGCCCGCGACCTCTCTCACGCACCGCCAATGCGGCTGAGATCGCGCGATCTCATTGGCTGCAATCGTGCCGTGGTGTCGGCGATGGGTACGTCCAAGTTCGATGCTCGTGTTTGACCGAGGGGTACGCGTGCGTTTTCTCCGTGCCACGCTTACTCCTCTCGCGTTTCCTCGCGTTTCCTTCTCCGTTTCTCTTCACGAACGGTAAACGTTGCCGGCTGTTTCTCGCTATTCTAGGATAGGATGTATCGCGGGGATCCAACTTTGTCGAATTTTTTACTCGCAACACGCCATCACCATTTGTCACCGAGCGACAGTTCTTGCCTCTCGCGTCGCGTTGTTGACGTTGCGTCGACATTCTGCGTGCGTGTCCCATTATTTCATTCGTGTTCCGCGAATCGAAATCATTTCTCCGTATGAAAAGTGTCGTCAGGAGAGACAGTGCGCGACTCGCAAAAGCAACTCGGAAGGTTTCAACTGATCGGCAACGAATCGGGTACCGGGGCAGTCCCCTGAAAGCGATCGAGCTTGACTGTCGCCGCTCACGCGACCATTCAAAACACCGATACACGATCCGCGTATCGTTTTCTTCAACTTGGTAGTGAAACTTGACCTCGTCCTCCTAGTAACAATCAAGAAACTTCACCTCGCATCCTCGCGAGTGAAAAGTTCGATTCTGTTGTTGTTTCGTTGTCTCTGTTGCCAAGCGTTGTCTCTGTCGTCGATAAACGCGTGTAACACGCGGTGGCGGGTTATCTCGACGATGCGAGCGAAGTAAAGTGAGGGGAAGGCGCAATCAAGGTCGTTGATTTCAGCTTTACTTCACGCGAGCCGATTTGATTGTCATTTCGACAATCGGTTTTTTTCGTGCCACGCGATCCTTTTTCGTTTGACGATCTCCGCACGCGATTCCTACGTGATTCGTACGTTCGTACACGTGTAGTGTGTATATCCCTCCTTGCGCAATCGATACACACAGCGATGACCATTTATTGTACCGAGCGTAGTTAGGTTGAACGTCGACGCGTCTTCCTTTCGTTTCTCGTTCACCTGGCTTTCTTTCTTTTCTTTTTTTGTTGGTTGTTCTTCGGGTAGCTAGCAACTCGTGTCACGAACGAGATGGACGGTTACGCGGTCACGAGACCAGTTTAAACGACAAGAATGAAATTCTCATGTAATTTTTACTACACCACGGCCAATAACCTTGGGCTCGAACATATATGTATTCCACTCTACTCTACTCTCTACACGTCTCTACTTTATCGCTTATTTACTTACTCTCTGCGCTCTCTTCACCCTCTTCTTTTTGTACTCAATTCCAGCCCGGATCACGATGATCGCGAGCGCTTGGTCAGCTCTGTACTCGCCGTAATCGTTTTTCGATCTCGAATAATCGAGAATTCTAGTGGCACGCGTTTCCTGGAAATTGCCTCGATCGTGTTGCTGTACCTCCAAGAACTTCACACTTGGAGTTTCGAACGTGGAAATCTGTATCTTGCGTTCAACGTCGGAGGCGACACAGCAGGTGCCTATTTAGCAGTTTTGCTCAAAAAGCAAAGCCGTATCAACGCGAGTGACAGGGTATTCGAATGCGGTGTCGCGCGGTCAATCGACCTTAATTCGTTAATTCGCCGATCGAAGACGCAGCGGAAGGGATTTTCATCGCGGTTTGGGGAAGGGTGCTCGCCGGATTCCTCGCGGTTCGACCGATTAGAGGAGAACGAGGCAAGGTTCCGTGGTTTCACCCGTGGCGGTCGTTGAAATCCCGAAACGAGTCGCGATTCATCTTCCTTCTGGCACCGGGTGGTGGTGCTTTTTTTCTTTCATTTGGCAGCCTCTCATCTTCCCCTTCTCTCTCTGTCTCTCCCTCTGAACCTGTAGCGTTTCTCTCGACGCCGACAACTCTCTCCGCCGCTGTTAGTTCGCGAAAGCGACGATCACTCTCGTCAAACATTGCGATTTGACTTGCAAGGAACCCCTATTAATTACCTAGCACGCGTTGCGTATATTTTTCGATGACCTTCGCAAACGGAACCGGTATCGCGTGTGCCGTTGTTAGAAGAAAAAATTGGGGAGCGTTTTAACTTGTTTGACGACCCCGCAGATGGCAGCGGTTCGAGCAAGGATCGGCGTTGAACTCGCGCGGAAATGAATTCTCGATCGGATCCGTGCGTGGCTACGTGTCCCCGTCCGTGGAGAACAGCGACCGTGTGGCTGGCCCCGGGCCAATACAAATCTGGTTGAAGGGTGAGAAACGCGGAAGCCAGGTGGAAGTGGGGGTGGTGGACTGAGAGGAGAAGGAAAAAAGGCAGAAACGAAGACTCGCGAGTGACGAAGACTCTCCGTTTCGTATTAGTGAGATACTCGTGTGGTTTCGATTACACTCACGGTGTTGCAAGATGCACTCGCGGCGCCGTGACGGCGGTTGAAGGACGAGGAAGCCGAGTGGCTCGTACAGCCCTCGATCTCACCTTCTTGCCGACTCTTCTTCTCTTCTTTTCGTTTCGTTCCCCGAGGAGCACTCTCGCTCGCTTCGCCGCTTATCTTCTCCTTCGCTTCACCGACTCGCCGCGTCAAACAGGTGAGAAACAACCGCGAAACAACGAGTACACGCGCGTTTGATAATAACTTTCATTACTATAGTCGTCTCTCTTTGATCCGAGAGTCTCTCTGACTCGCCCGTTCTAGAAATAGCTCTTCGATAGCGTGCAGTTGCCGCAGAAGCACCAGCACGAAGAAGTTTCGAATATATTCGAGATAAACGGGTGGAGGGTCGCGTGTGTTTCGCGTTGTCCTGGAAAAATGTATCGTCTTTCGAGTTGTTCTGGCAGGATAGAAACTCCCTGCCGTCTGGCGGCCGAAGCGAAACGAAAGTTTCGCGGGACTGAATCGTCGTTGCAGAGTTAAAATTTTTTAACTCTCGCGAGTGTCGGTGTCAAACTCATGGCTGAACGCAAAGTTCCGCGTTTCAGTGCCACGCGGCGCGATCGCGCTGTTCGAATTTCGGATTTCGCTGTCGAACGATGCCACGGCGTTTCCGGTCGCGATGCTTAACGGAGCCGTTTATTTTGGAAGTGATCCATTCATTTTTAAATCAGGATGTTTGCGTTTTAACAAATTTAAAAATATTGGTACTATTGATACTATTGATGGTAGTATAGGGTGTACAATCCAACGTATGTATGATGAACATTATTTAGAAAATAACACGTTTCTATAAAAGGCATTTAATTTTTAAAAGAGGCATAAATTGAAAAAATAATTAAAACAAAAGAAACAAAAGAAACTGCATGACTTGTACCCCAGTACAATTCGTCTCGCTAAAAGGCCCAGAAGCAACTGTTCTGAAACGACTTTTTTGCCATAAAATTTTATTGATACGCAAACATTTGAATCAATACAAAAACAAATTACAGGCGCGATCGCTCAGTACCAGACAACGCCACTCCTACTTGAGGTCTACCCACGCCCCCTCGCGAATCACGTGACTCAAATCAGCCAATCGCTAATTTTCGTTGCATCAGCGTTGCACCTGAAGGCCCGATTTTCTGTGTTACCCCCACTAAAATCACATTCAGTGATAATATATGCAATTTTGTGTTGTTAAATTAAAAAATATTTCGAGCACAGCGCCATCCTCTCCTAATTACTTTCTCTCCAATTAAACCTAAACACCACGTGCTGTTTATTGCTTTGTTGCTCTTATTGCGTTTGTTTTTGCATTTTTCGCGGTCACATCGCGACGCGTGGCACTATCCGACACTTGAAACTCCTTCGAATTATAATTGAGATTGCCCCAGCCTCGACTTTGAGATTGTCTTTGAGCCTCGCTTTACCTCTTGCCCGTTCGATCAATAGCGGCGATTCGAATACGAATTCGTCACGGTTCGGTCGATTCGGTTCGCAGCTCGACCGTGCCCCACCGTGGTTTCAGTCCGGCGACGAATCGAGGCACGATTGTTCCTTTCTCGCGCAACGAGAGATCTAAACGAGCGACCTCACGCTTAGATTAGATTTTTCTCGTTTCGTTGGTGGAACTGAGATCGCTTGATGGTTCGTCAATTCCTCTCGCGTTGTCCCATCCCTGAATTACGACCGCGGGAAGTTAACAGAGTTCAGAAATACCTATTTCAATTCGCTGACCGATATTTTTTTCTATGGAGAGGATTCCCATATCGGGCTTAAAGAAGAAAATGTTCATTCTTAGTGAAAATTTTCTTTTTTTGGAGAGTAATGAGACATTATTTATTGCTATTATCTCACTAGATATCAGCAAAGAAATATCGAGAAAATTATTGTCACTTATTGTTATTCAGGATTGTCGACAATTTTATTAAAATCCACAAGATTGATCACTATTATTCTATACTCCAAGCTATTTTTTAGTGAAAATCTTTTTTTCGGGGAGTAATGAGACATTATTACTATTATCTCATTAGATGTCAATAAAATTATTATCAACGCTAAAACTGCCGGCGATTGAAACGTAAAATTTCCGAAATTTCAGAAATGTTAAAGTAAAATTTACGACACAGCAGTGTACACGAGCTCTCATTTACACGTTTTACGAAAAATCATTTAATTCTCTGAAAATACACTGTTTCATATCTGTGAAATATCCAACAGAAATTGCAAATTGATCGTTTTGTCCATTTTGGTAGTTCAGCAATGGTATTAACTCTTTGCCCTCCCCACCTTTTTTCGTATCATCTGCCAGCAATTTGTATTTACGAAGCATAACTTCAAATAAAATGACATAGCATTGGAAATAATCATTGTGCAAATTTAACACGAAATATTTAACACGAATCTTTCTAACGTGCGATTTAAATTTTTAAATTTGAAGCGGTCATCAACGTGCATTGCGCGTCTGCTAAAACGAGTATAATACACAAGAGTCAGTAATACCTAAATAATTTAAATTTCTAGAAAAATAATATCCTCCGCCGTTTTTTGAAATTTCGTAAGAGAAATTCTAGCTTACACGAATTATTCCGAATTGTATTAATTATTGACTCAGGACTGTACTCGGATATTTCTTCCTCCGAAATTCTTTTGTTCTTCCTGCGTCGTTACTGTAGCTTTCGTCACGTTCAGACATTATCACACAACGCCAAATGCACGCATACGTACGTTATAATTATTAGCAAAATTACAAAAAGAGGAAATCCGAGCTGTTGGCTAGATTTAAGCGCGATGTTCCCTCAGAAGGGATAGGCGATTAAGAAACGAACAACTCAACAATGATGATAAAAATTAAACGATTTAATTCGACGGTCGATTCGAAGAGTGCTATATCGCGGCATTGGCTCGTTAATACCACGAGGGGAGCAAATTCGTTTCGCCGAAACTCGGTTTGCGTTCGTGTCGCGGGACAATTGCCCGTTTTTCATCGCCGCGCGTTTCGATTTTGCCGCGTTTAATCTAGCCGGTTGAACTCGCTAATTAAGACTATGCCTGTAGATTTCATCGAGCGCAAGACGCCGGTGGTAATTGCCCGTTGATCGTTAAAAAGGAAAAAGGAATAACGTCGAATATTTCTCGGTCAATCCGACGCGACAAGCGCACCGGCCACCGTTACAAATTATGCAGGTGAAGCAATTTCCTCGAGCTGAATTTCTTTCTCCTGCCCACCGTTCTCGCGTTTCGGTGTTTCGCAATTTCCGTCACCGTTTCCGAAGAAACGATTCGACCGAGACAATTCAACTCGCCAAAATTGGATCTCCAAATGTTTCCTCGCGCGTACGCGCTCGATTTCGTATGCAGCTTTCGTTCCGAGGGGCTTTTGATTAAAACAAGGAAAGTGCAAATTAATCGCGCTCGGCGATCGATGAATCGCACGCGACGATTTAACGCCCCCCCAGCGTCCGCTAATTAGCGTCTGTCGTCGCATCGGGACAGATTTTTCTTCTTTTTTTTTTTTTCTCGAATCGGCTCATCCTTGAAAAGGTGAAAATTTGGCAAGTGGAAACTGTTGAGGGTGTAGCGAATATAATTAGCGTCGGTCCACGAGCTGAACGAGAAAATTTCATTCGGAGAGAGAGAGAGAGAGAGGCTCGCTCGCGCTCGGCGAAGAAACTTTATGACCACACATGCATACACATAGACACGCATACCAATTTGAGAATGTCACACTCCTCTTCTTTGTATTCAGAGTGTCTATTTGAATAACAAGCGAGGCTGGGTAAATAAGTAATTTCAACTCGAGTTCGTCACTTCTGTTGTTTATCATAATTTCTGATGCTCGATTTTTCCAGCGAGCGTCTTGCAATTAGTTCAATTGTCCTTCGATATCTGGCAGATATCGAGGACGTCGATAAATTAGCCAGGTTTGTCTGTTTCCATCTTTGAAAACGTGGGGCAAGTTCCTTTCTGATTTGTTCTCGCTCTTTGAATCAAATTTTTTAACAAATCAAGGCCTACATAAGGCCAGAGTAACTACCACGGTCAATTCCTCGGTTCAGTCGTAAAAAGGCTTAGTTTTTACGCGATAATTTAAATTTTTAATACACGGTACAAACTACGTTTGTGCTTTGTTACTACAATTTTATTCGCCAATAAAATAAAAATAGGGAATTTATATCTGCGGTGAATCGTGCCAGAGCTAATTATTATAACTTGGAAACATCTCTGTTTCGTATCGGTTGTAATTGTTTGCGACCCTGGAGGCAGATGTGGCCACAAACTGGAAGACCTCGATGCATGTGGCAATGCAGTGGCCTTTATAACTTCCCCAAAGGATTAAACTTATCAAGAACCTCAAACCCAAATTATTCTCGGCCCTAAAAGTCGACGTAATAATATCCTGACCCTTCTCAATCATCTAAGCATCTCTAAAATCCTGACCACCCACCCCTCTATGACGCATAATTCTTATTATTCGAAAAGTGAATTTTTAACTTTTACGGAGGAAGCCCAAAAGGTCACTGACTTGGTCTAAACAAACTTCCAAAGAACACATTCGTGAACGACAATCGTGAGAGTTAAATTTTCATTTAAAGAAATGCAGAAACTCACTTTCGAATTGCCCTCCACGGGTCTACACTTTGCTTAAAGACAGAGAAATCTTAATGGCATGAAATTTGCATTCTCCGTGTCGTCTGTTATTTTAGTTGGTTCTACAGAAACGAGGATTCCAAAGCTTACATAAAAAAAAAGTTCTTGTCCTTCTTGTCCTTTATTCTTCGTTCGTCTTTTGCGTTTATCGAACGGTACTTCGTCGACTTTTGATTCGGAAGCGGCGTCCGAAAACGATGGAGTTTGATCGTTGCGAAATTTGACGAACCTCGAATTCAATCGAGAACCGAGTCAAGTTTGAATGACCCGCATTGCATCGTGGTGTGTCGACCTGTGTCCAGTTGCACCACGGCACAAGTCGAAACTTCGTTCCCTCCGAGCGTAGCTACTACTAAAAAAACAAGAAAGAAAACAAAAAAGGAAAAACTGCATGACTTATGCCCCAGTACGATTCGTCTCAGTGAAAAATCCAGAAGCAACTGTTCTGACTAGGAAATGAAGACGACTTTTTTGCTATAAAATTTTATTGATAACATTTGAATCGATACAAAACAAATTACAGGCGTGATCGCTTAGTACCACGCCCCCTCGCGAATCACGTGACCCAAGTCAACCAATCGCTAATGTTCGTTGCATTAGCGTTGCACCTAAAGAGGCCCGATTTTTTACCCACGCTAAAATCACTTTCAAAAAAAAAAAAAAACTAAGACTAAAGAGCACAAACTTTCTGTCGGCAGGAGAGACAACCAGGAGCACGAGGCGAAAGAAACGCGTGGCGTCACGGAGTCACGAGGAGACGCAGGCTTGCAAAAGGAAGGGAGGCGGCACGGAAGGGGGTACGAGCCGAAGCGGAGGGCCAGCAAGTGGAAAAAGAGGAGAAAAGGTGGGAAGGGATCGTCGGTGGGAAGAAGGTGGGAAGAGCAGAAGAGTAAGAAGAGGAGCAGAAGAGAGCGGGATCGGTGGAGGAGAGGAAGAAGGGAAGAATCGGCGAGGTGTCGCGAGGGAAGTGCGAGGAAGTTTCGGTGGTACGCGAATGGAGGAAAGGCGGTGCGGGGCGGAAAGAGCCTTGTGAAGAAACTAAGGATTAGATGGTGGAGGTGCCGGAGAGGCGGGCTAGGGAGCCTACGGGGCCGATCGAGGCACCTCGCACCTACCCAGGGCCAGGCAGCCCAGCGAACCGCGTCCTCGCCTCGCGACTGCAATCGCGATCGTCTCACCAGCGGCCCCGTCTCTGTCACTTTCACGTTTTCTGCGTTCTCGCGGGGGATGGCCACGCGTTGATCTCTGGAAGGCTGCACGCTGATAGTTACTCGCTGCGGCTGGCGGCGGGCCATCAGCCCTCTACCGACGAGTTACCGGCCATCGACGAGAAGCTCTTTGGCTCTTCGGAGAGCAGGAGGCCCCTGGGGATCGAGGTGTCGACGCGCGGGGCCAACGCGAGTGCCGTCGTCGTCGTCGTCGTCGTCGGCGGCGGGAACGAGCACGCGGAACGCTGGAACTTTGCGCGGTACCGCGGCGGTGGCGAATCGGCTCGGATCGAGAAAGTTTGTCGCTGTTGCTGCTGCTGCTGCTGCTGCTGCTGCTGCTGCTGCTGCTGCTGCTGCTGCTGCTGCTGC
>KQ435724.1:2373672-2393482 GCA_001276565.1 Melipona quadrifasciata | reverse complement strand
GAGGGAAGCTTGCCGCAGGAATTTATACGTTGACGAGAGAATTGGAAGGACGGGGTCCGTTTCCTCGTTCCGAGGATCCTCGTACGCTAGTTTACGGCGATTTAAATAATAGAACAAACTCTTGGCTGGCTTCCCCTGCCAAGTTCCTCCTCCTCCTCCTCCTCTTTTTATCCTCGACCTTCTTCTATCCCCCCTCTCTAACTGGATGGGGATGATAAATACGTAGATGTAGAACGCGGCAGAGTACGTCCTCGCCTCGGACGTAAATACGAAATCTTTGCGTACCTCTGCGCAAGATATTAGGTTGTCCCAACAGTTTCTTTTGTTTTGTTAATGAACAACGTATGTGCGCGCGATATTTTGTGTTTTACGTGAATTTTATTATTAGCTACTGGTACTATTAGTACTATGTGTTGTTGTTATAATAATAACAACAACAACAACAACAACAATAATTAATAACTCAATCATTAATGATAATAATAATAACAATAATATTATTATGTTACTTGTTATTACTCATTATTACTAATCATGGTTAAAATTAATAATTCGTTATTATTAATCATGGAGTATTTAGTATTCATTATTATTAATAATTGTTTGCTGAACAATCCTCTTTGAGCGCATAGGTACATTTTATCACTAAAAGTGATCGGGCCTCTTCAAGTGCAACGCTACTGCAACGAAAATTAGCGATTGGTTGATTTGGGTCACGTGATTCGTGAGGGGGCGTGGGATAGTAATGCCATTTTTCCAAAATTTTCTGACATTTTGTTCAGGAAATATCGTGTATATTGTTGAAAATACGCTTGTATATTCATTTATTGAGCCACGGAGGGAATTTTTTAAATGAAAGGAACAGATAACAATCAGACAGGATATTACCCTCTCTGATCACTATCTATTCCTCTAGAAATACACTGCTCGGAAAAATTAGGGGACATTTCAAAATGAATATGAAGCAATAAAAAAAAGAAGCATTTGATTTCTTTTTATTAAACAAGAACAACTTTCTTTGACTTGTTTGTTCTTCTTATGTTCTTGTTTAATAAAAAAGAATCAAATGCTTCTCTTTTTATCGCTTCACGTCTATCTGGAATATCCTCTAATTTTTGTGAGCATTATATTTGGAAATGGCATTATCTCCGAGGCTTTCGGAGAGACAGAGAAAAACAACAAATCAGAATGGATTCAATAATGCGACACAGTAAAACGCAAAATACGCTATTCGTGATTCGATGAAACGAAAGAAACCATTCCGTGACCGCGAAGTCCACGCGAGGAAGAAAAACACGCGGATACCGTTCGCTGGGTCCAGCTCGAATCTTGGCAACGAAACGCCGAATGTTTACGAGCGTAACAGGGTGGAAACGCGATCGTTTTCGAGAGATTCGTCGTCTCGTTGTTCGCTAAATCGGCCCTGCATTGTGTTCGAGGAGAGGCGGAAGGTTCTCTCTTTTCTCGTTAAGAAAAAAACGACCAGCGGGAGGGAGGAGGGGGGTAGCGAGGTGAAATCGGCGATCGCCAGCTTTTGTTCGTCTGAAAGATGGCTTGGCGAGCGAAGATGATCTCGAGAGCGGTCTCCTCGGCTTTGTCTCACCCCTTATCTCGCGGACGAGAGGTTTGAGAAAGCGGCAGCTTGTCTGAACCGAACGCGATATCTCTTCTCCGCGGTTGGTCTTTTCTTCACCGCTCGTGACGACGATTTGCGTATCTATACCTATCTGCTACCGATCTGCCTTAGTTATCTAGTCGTGGTTTACTTTCGTTGTTAGTCTCGCTGCGTTCTCAACGAAAACTTTCGATCGACCAGGTGGACGCTGGAGGGAGCAGGAATCGATGGCTCGCGCACATCCGGTGTATGGAAGCGTTAAGGGAAATAAATGACGATGGAGAAAATATTGTTTTCCCCTTTTCGCGCGCTGAATGCTGGGTTCCGCGTAAAGAAATGACACTCGTGGTTTTACTCTACGTTACAACTGTGGTTGCATCAAGGTCTCAAATTTGCCTGATGGAAAAGAGTGCTACTTCCTCTCTCCAGCACGTCTTCTTTCTTCTCGTGTAGGTTTAAAGTCGCATCGACGTCGAGATCATTAACGACTAGGTACTTGTATGTTCTTATTCATATTTTGTGGTGTAGATTTATGTCTAGCACAAATTGGAGTGTTTTCTGTGATTTTGAGAAGTCAGAACTTCTCCGTGTTTTGGATAAGGTGTTCATGGATTATTACCATTTTTGTATTTTTGTATTTATGTTTTTTGGCAAATCGAAATGAATAAGTATTATGAACAAGTATTCACAAGTCACTTTAACGCTCATTCAGCCAGTGTTGGCACTGTAGTCACAACATCGTCAGGTCTGGTTGGTCATCCAACAGCCGCGCTGTTCCTCAAGCTTCAAGCTTCTTCCACTTTTCTTACATTTAGAAATCGCGAGTTCAAACAAATCTCAGACATCGTTCTCTGAATTTTCGGAGTTGGATCGAATGTCTCGTTCAACTGAGATTGATAGTGTTTTTTCCAACAAGCAAGATCTTCATTCACTCGAGGCAAATTTGAAGGTATCCAAGCCAGGTTCGATGGCTGCGAGATGAGCGGTTGTCGGCCACGTTCCAAGAAACAACCTGTGACACGTGCATAACCGGTGGTTTTGTTTCCCTTTGAACAGCCTGTTAAGAACGCTCACTGTCGTCGATCGTGTACCTTTGCGCAAAATAATGACACTTGTAATTTTTACGGGGTTTTATTCTACCGGTTGCAACTGTGGCCAAGGATTATGTTACAATGTTTTTAGCCTCTAGAAGTAAGTAAGTAGTATTTTGACTTTTGCTCGTTAGAAAATTCATTATTTTAAGTCTTTCTCGCTGGACTAGTAGTTTTCACCCTTTCAATATCGACGATTGCCGACAAAAGGACATACGGGTGTCAGCACTGATTGTGAGCCAATATCGTCAGGTCTGATTGGTCATCCAACAGATGGACGAAGAAGAACGTAGTACGCGGTCGACGTGGAAATTCCAGTTTTTTTTTCTCCTTTCGTTCGCATCTCATATGCAACGTACATATTTATAAAACACGCGAACAACATGGCATGGTGGCACGTATCAACCGCGAACGACCGTCTGATGGCTGAAAGTCGGGGTGATTTATGGGGTCTGCCACGGTGTATTTTTTCCCGCGGACCTACCTTTTCGGGGAAGAAAGGGGCTCGGTCGATATTAGAAAGTAGCGAAAATTTGCACAGTTATATTTCAATCGCGTGACGCGTAGCGTGTACGATGCGGGGGGAGTTTCAGCAGCACGTGCCTTGCGGCCAGTAGTTGCGATTTGCCGTGGCGCGGCGTGAAATTTCGAAGGGAAAATTCTCGTAACTCACGCGTGCAACTTGCGTTTTCACCGAATTTCGAGAATTTCAACGAATCACGTTTATCAAATTTGTCGGGAAAATTTAGGAAGCGGCAGGAATTGGAGAAACAAAAAAAGATATTTCACAGATACGACACTGGCGAATTTCGGGGAAATTTTAGGTTAGGTTACTACTCGTAATCTCTATTTCGATAATCGTAAAAACGTTTTTTTTAGAAGATAGAAAGTTCGCAACTTACGTTTCGTCGAATTTGTCGAGAAAATTTAGAAACGTTATGAATTGGAGAAAAGAAAGATATCTTACGGATAGAACACTGGGGGGAAATCCGGGAAAATTTTAGGTTAGGTTGATTCGATAGTCGTAAATTCGTTTTTTTTTGTTCGAAGAGAAAATCCTCGCAACTTACGTTTCACCGAATTTCGAAAATTACGTGTCCCGAATTTGTCGGGAAAATTTAGAAAAGGTACGAATTGGAGGGGAAAAAAGATATCTTGGCGGATTTCGGGGAAAGTTTAGGTTAGGTTACTACGATAGTCGTAAATTCGTTCCTTTCTCGAAGATGACTTTGCATGGCATAGCGAATGGGGAAAGTGAGAATGTTTCTTCCTCTTTTTTCCCATTTTTTAACAGAACTATCAGGTTGCGACCTATAGTTTCTTCGCGATGAATGGAATACAATGCAATGAAAAGAGAAAATCTTTTTGACCTTGAGATTCAAAGTCAAGATCAATTTTGCGGCAGGTTTTTTCACATGTATTTCTATCAAATCGAAAGTAGAATTAGAATTCATCTATGACAGCCACGGACAAACTTTTCTTCCCACCCTGTATGGTCCGCGATTTTCACGATGAACATATAGGTGAATTTTTGTCCGCGTCGAGCGGATTGCTCGCATATTTCGCGGCTACGACACCGTAAATCGTGCGACCCCGAGCACGAGTGATTCTGCGCGCGATCTCCCGTCTCGTTGATTTTTATCTCACTCAGCGACGACAGCTGGACCACCGCGGCAGTGGCGAATTAATCTCGACGGAGAGATGGGAAATGTTGGTTTCGTAAATCACCGACGAGCCAATTACGTCTCAGCTGGGAAAGTGGGTATCGAGCGCCGGCTCGTTTCATAATCGATTGATAATCTTGAGGCGAAGTTAAAGACCCCGAAGGCGACGCTTTATGCAACCGGGGTCTCCCGCCGCTTGAATTTCTTTCGGATATTAGTTTCCAATCGCTTTCGTATCGTTTGCTTAATAAAACGATCCTTTCAGCCAACCGAGAGAGAGCCGATATATCGGCTCCGCGATTTTTTGTCTTACCACCGACACGTTTCGGACACGTTCTTTTGAACATTTTGGCTTTTCTTATTTTTTTTTTGTTTTGTTTTGTTTTACAAAGTGTCTCCCAACGTTGGAAGCCGAGATATTCTCGAAACGATTAATTATTAATTCGGAAATGTTTTAGTGAAAATTCGAATGGTTGAATGGGGAGGAGCATTAACCGATGTATTTTTGATTATTCTATTCTATTATATTCTATGCATCAACTTGATTAAATTAAAAAATATCAATCGCATCAATTATGCTCCTTTCGAAACCATCCAATCTTTGTCCAAAACGTTTCTTCATTTCTCAATCTTAATCGTTTTGAGAATATCTCAACCTCTAATTTTAGGTCAGGTTTAGGTATGTTCCATCAGTTGAGGTTTCTGCACGACAAATGTTTTGTAATTCCAAATGATACGGAGAACAATTGCAAAGTGCCGAGACGTCTAAAAAGTTAAATAATCTCTCGAGCTTTTTCTCTTCTCCGGTTTCGATCACTGTTGCGTGCATTTCAAACATATTTGCAATATTTTCCAAACGTTTTCTGATAGTTTTGTCATTAGACGGACGCGTCATTTGGATTTCGGGACAAATGAAAATAACAGTAACAACAAGCGGCGATCGATTATGCTAGTTAGCGTTGGTAACGAAGATGATCTAATTATTGGAAATATACCGCCGGTTATTGCTGTTGCCGAGAACATTATACACCCTTGTGTTTCGAGAGTACACGTCTTTCGAGGGAACAGCGTTTCGTGTTGGTCTTTCTTCCTCTAAACAGTTGCACGCGCGAGTGACGATTTCCCTCTCTTGACTACTTAGCTCTCCTCGATGATACTCTTTCAAGACTCCGTGCTCCGTCGCTCTCGCTTTAAACACCCTCTTGTCGTGTTCATCCTTCGGAAGATTCGCCCTATGCTCGCGCTGTCGCCTAGATTCTTTGATCCACTTTCACCGTAGAAGGTGAAACCTATCCCGAACAGTTTATCGTCAGTCAGATTTTAAATTCAAGAGTAGAACTACAATAGTACGATAAATGATATTCTTCTTCTATGAGCAAGTGAAATTACGAATGTCTGAGGGGAATTGTCCCATAAATTCATCCAATAAATTTCAAGTAGCGAATACACTGTTACAAAAATACCGAATTTATTATTACTAGACGGTTTTTCTATTCGAGCGTGGAATTACTTGTAAACAGAATAATATCAATGTAGTAATTATTAATTATTAATATTAGTGTAATAATTTATATAATAAATAACCTTCTTCTCCTGCGAGCAAGTGAAAGTTTGTCTACCAGAGGGTCGATCTTCTCTGTTCGAGGGAAACTGTTGACAGTTCGAAACGAACAATTGCGAGAGAATCGCGAGAGTGGACGATACGCTTGCCCGGAGCATCTTCGTTCGATAAACGCATCCTGGTATTTATCGCGTCCCGCGCACCGCGTGACGTATCGATCGCAACAATAGAGCGATTAATAGTTGCCCACGCAACTGCGGCTCCTGTCGGTTTCGTGCTATTATTAATCGGGCATCAATCGAGCGTCCCACTTAACGTTTAATTCTGGAGAACGGCGTGTGTGGCCGGCTTTGCACGCGTGCGTACACCCAACGTGCACGCCAGGCCCTTTCGCGTTCCCTCGACTCGAGTACTTAACCTTCTCCATCGGCTAGACGCCGAGATTCGAGGGACACTCGCGACCCTAAACACCGTAGGCCTCCACTTACGTTGCATTTCTTCTCGATCAAACGAGAGAAATTTTCAAAATATCTTTTTCGGTTAATAAAAGTCTCGCAAATCGTATTTTTAACAATTTTTCGTAAAGCTCGTTGAGATAAAATGGTAACAGGGTTACTCGAATGTTTCGAGATATTTTTAGAAAAGATAATGCCAGGGGATGCAACTTGCAAAAGATATATTTTACACACAAAGAGAAAAAGAATCAATTTATATAATATATGACATAAAATATCACGTGTTACATGTACAGGGTGATTCGCTTGACTTGCACGCTTGAAATAACCTTTAAATTATGCGTCCAATGAAAAATTGGTTGATACGGAAGTTGTGTGGTTTTAAGGGACGAAACTTCCAAGGTCATCTTTATGTTTTTTAATTGGATCGCATCACAAGTCGAAAGAATATTATATTCCAAGTAAAAAAGTATCAGGTGTCGAGCCAACAGTGTCAAACCTAACCCTACTAATTAAGGAGATAATTTAAAACACCTAATGCACAAAGCATTAGGATCATTTGCTTGCCACATGTTAATATTCCACGGATGTCGACGATCGAATCAAATCATCGTAAAATATCTCCTTAATCATTAGGTTTAAAAGTAAAAGTTATTTCAGGCGTGCATGTTACGTGAATCACCCTGTAGTTGAACGCGAACGGAGGAGTTTCTGTCTGTCGCGTGGCTCGCGATAAGCCGAAGCTTCCGATTTCTCGTTCCGTCCATCAACCGAAAGGAAAAGAAAGGGCGTAGGAAAGATGCTCGGAGGTTAGACACTGTCCTTTGTGTCTAAGCACCTGTTGCAAACGGCGCCTGGTTAGAATCTCGCGCCCGAAAGAAACACCGTTCCCGCAATGGGGGACGAGGCCGTCCACTTGTTTCGGCCACTTTGTCCGCTTCCTGCGGCCCGTACACGACTCGAAAACGTGTGAAACAACTTGCTTCCCACACTTTCTGCCATCGGTCGTTAATTACTCGTTACTCGCGTGTCCACTTTTCTCCTAACGGAGATTCATATTTCCGTTCCGTAGTACCTTCTCCAAACGTCGGGCGTGCAATTATTCGCGGTGAAATTAGCTCGCGTAAACGTCGGCCGAGCAATCGTAACGCCCGATGATTTACAACCTTGTCACCGTTTACACGATGAATGTCTGGAGCGAGCGTAACAACGCCGTGCTTCTGCAAATTTCCACGCGAGGATTTTGCATTTCTCCGGCGTTTCGCCGGAGAAATGCAAAATTCTTACATTTAAATACATCAGCATGCTAACTGCGCGCGCCAAAAATAAGAATGTCTATCGTCCCGGCGCTGATATACATATCCCAGTTTAGAGATCTTGGGGCAAACGTTGCGTTTGTTTAATAAATATAAATTAAATTGTGTTACAATAAATACAATATTTACAGTATTAAATTACACAATATGAAATACATGTTATATACGCAACAGGTAATATATAATGGGAATTGTTGTATGTATAACAAATATAATACACATACATTAAATACAATATATATAAAACATACTTTATGGGATAAAGATTTTGTAATATATATATTGCATTATTATGTTACAATACATACAAGCAACAAAATTAAATTACAATACAACATGTACAATGAATGTAAAACATACTTTATAAAATAGAATCTGTTAATATATTTTATTGCAATCATACATGTATGTATATTATGTTACAATTCATACATACAATAAAATTAAATTAAATACAAAATACATTTATCTAAATTATAATAATAATAATAATGTATATATTATATTAGATTGAATCCAAAAGTTTTTTTTTATTTTAAATAGTGGGTAATGTAATGCGCAATATTTTACGTTTCACATCATGTTATTGAATTATGTACGATCCTCTCTGATTTATTACTTTCTTCCCTCTCTCTTCATAATGTCACGTTTCCAAAACTTTGGAGATTTGCCGAGTGAAATATCGTTCGAGATGAATTTTTGTGCCATTTATAGAGAAGTTACCTGCCTAACATAATTTAAACCTGCGGAACATTCCCGTCTGATTGTTCCCGTTATCTGTTTCTTTCATTAAAAAATTTTTAAAATCGGTACCAGAAAATTTAGCGAATCAATTTGGATAAAAATTGGTGGTAATATTCTCGAGGCTGTTAGTAATAGTTAGTAGCGAAATTTCTTCTTATCATGAACAAACGAGATGAACGTTCAAGTTCAGACAGCTGTCGTTTTTTTTTTTAAATTTATATTTTAAACGTCGATTTCGACAAATATTGGCTTCTCTTCTCCAATTTAACGTAGAATGAAAAATATTTGCTCTGGATAAAAGTATTTCGATGAAACACGGACTGCCGTGTCCTGCTACCTTCGTATATATTACTTAAAATTTTTACCGAACAACGTACGACGTTTTGCATGAGATGCAATTTTATTAACTCCTCAACAACCAAATTAGAACTACCAAAGTGGTCAAAATGACTAATCGATAATTTTTGTTAGAAATTCTACATAAAACAATAAAACAATGGATTTTCAGACATTTAAATGATTTGAAAAATGGTGCGAATAAAAGCTTGTATACAATTTATTGTATTGCAACAAGCTCTTCCATTTTTTTTACTTTAACGTTTCCGATGCTTCAGTCGTCAGTAGTTCTAGCATTAATGTCTTCTTCTACAGAGGTTGCGATAGAAAATTGCCGAGAAACGATATTTCGAAAAAGATCGCAGAGACAGTAGCAACCCAGCGATCAGGGCAGTTTAGCGATACGCGGGATGCGCGCGTGGTCGCGAAGGAATTGCCAAGTTTGAAAGAACTCGTCGCTGAGAGCGGAAGCGGAAGCCTTCTTCCGAGGGAAGACGCGAAACCGGAGAGAACGCAAAGTCGCGAGATAGGTGAAGTTTTATTTCGTTGGAAAGAAACGAATGTTCCGCGAGCAAGTGACGAGCACAGATTGGACTGGTACAGTCCGCGTTTCGTTTCAAGAATAACGAACGAGAACGAGGGCAAAAGCGTGGCGGCATGTCCCCGGTTTATTATCGTCTCTCCCTGTTTTCAACTTTCCGCCGCCCTTTTTCAACGGCAGAGAGCGAAGATCACGTGACACCGAGCCAGCCGAGCTTCCCCCACTACCCGGCGGCGAGAGCGCCAGTACGCGGCCCTCAACTTTGTCAAACTTTCTCGCGCGCAGCGTGGGATATTATTTTTCCGCTTTCTCGGAACTTCTCCGCCCGAGAGATTGACTCTCGGATCATCCTCGAATTTTTCCTCCTTTTTCTTTCCCTCGGGTGCGGCGGTGTCCGCAGTTTAGTTTTCCTCTCGCGTCTACCGTCTCGCAAGGTTCACCCCCTCCCCATCCCCTCTTTTATTTTGCGAAATTTCCACCGAGAGGAGTTTACGCTGGATGGAATATATTCGTAATCCAAAGTTGATACTTCATTTCCATATGGTTAAATTCGAATTTCGTACACTTTATTGACAATGCCCATTTTTTTTTTTTTTTTTTTTTTTTTTTTTTTTTTGGCTTTAATTTAATACGAAGTGCATGTTAATATTTTTACACTTAATTTCGACTTGAAAGTAAATCATTGCGATTTTTATCGATTAAATATAGTTGATAATGTTACAAAAATGATAAAATTAATACGATTATATGAAATGAATTTATATATTTTAAACACAAAAGTTTCAATGTCAAAATAATGATCTAACAAAAGAAAAAGAAATGGTATCGAGAATATAAATATAAATTTTGAATTTGAATCAAAAATGGAACTTCTTCTTCTAAATTTACCATTTTTATCATTGAAATGAATTTGCTTAATTTAAAGATAACAGAAGCGATGATAAAAATTAACAAAATAGATATTGAATATAAAAAGAATTATCGTTAGAAATTTTTTCACTGGAAATTGATATTGCACATATAAAAATAGTGCCAATATCGAATGGATAATTCAAAATTAATACGACGAGTAGTTGTGAAGTGTAATTTATTTGTTCGAACAAATGAAATTATTACGCGAATACCGTGAAACTCGGCACGTTGATGAAAAAAGAAATTGATCCATAAATTCCATCACTGACACAAAAACGGATTTTCATGTTCGATTGCTTGCGTGTAATTGAAAGATAGAAATATAATTGCACGTAGTCCCCTCCCGTTAGTTCGACAGCGATTATTATCGCGTGCAGTGAAACGTGGACGGAGGGGTCGTTGTCAAGTTAATCGTCAGGTCGCTTGGGAGGATCGTTAGACAGATTGGTCCCCGTTAAACGAGGAACAACCGCGAGTGGAGTGATAGATTTCCTCTCACCTCGATGGAAAAAAATTGGCCGAAATATGATAAAAATACACGGGGCAATGAAACATTGACAATGAAAACGTGGCACGGATGAACAATTATAGAAAGGTGAGTCACGGCGAGGCTTGAAAAATGGCCGATTTTTCAGAAAGTTTGCCGGGTAAAGATGGGCAAACACACGGTGACCCGCGTGTCCTCCATGCTCGGTGCGTTTCATTTGCCTTTCAAATATTTCCCTTCCCGCGTACGAACAGATGCATGCACAGTTCCTCTCGTCGGCTGATATTTATTTCATAAACGTACCCTTCGTAATTAGTCGAGCTTCCTGGTTGTTTCAAGCCATGCTCATGGTTCGTTGAAAATTTCTGTCGCGCATCGAGAGGGAGAAATGGCTTTCGTCTCATGGGAGGGAGGATGTTATTGTGAATGTACTGTTATTAAAATCAAAGCACGACGATTTCCTTCGGTATTTCGCGAATCTCAGTTTGTTTGACGATTGAGATTAAAACAACTTGTGTGAGTAACTCGCGTAAACTGCACAAACGACGGGAGGGGGGGGGAGGGGTTGCGTAATAAAACATCGCGACGTCCGTGTCCCCCGTGTGTCGCAGAGGGTAAGCGAACAGGTACAAGTAAATATAGCTGCGAGAAGCTTGCGCGTCTGACCTGGGGCCGCAGTTTGTTCATCCCTGGTATAGTCCGCACAGGTTCAGTACAGGTTCTGTAGTCTCTGATGTGGCGGTGTTCGTAGGTTAGCACGCGTAGAGGGAGAGAGAGAGAGAGAGCGAGGGACGGAAAAGACAGAGAAAGAGGGAGAAGCCTCGAGAGAGAAAGAGAGAGAGAGAGAGAGAGGACGGCGCAGCAAACCCCTAACACTTCCCCACGCCGATTCACGGCAATGCGGTACTCCTATCTATGTTTAATAGACTGCATAGGCGGCGGTAGCAGCACGTTGTCGGTCGTTCCGACGCGCTCCCTCTCTCTCACCCCTCCCCTCCCCCCAACCCCTTGTAGCCTGTCCTTTTTCTAAGGATCCAGCTCGTAAGAACGTTACCTGGCCGCGCTCGCATCCCAATTTTCTCAGACAATCGATCCCTCTCGGCACACTCGTCTTATTAATACTTCATCGACCGTTATTCTCGTCCGGCTCGTTATTTTCGTAATATTCTTGCCCCTCTCGCGTGAATTACGGCTGTAAGAGAAGAAGGATGACGCACGCAATTTGTAAGATTCGAGCCTGCGAATATTTGCTGGCAAATATTTAAGAGCGTTGGTAATCTGTTTACCAGACGACGATCTGTTTGCAGTGGCGCTGGTAGCTGTTTCCAGGTCGTGCTTGCATCTTTATAGACATTTCTCACCGTGGCTCTTACAATCTCGCGTCTCCGCGACCAAGTCTCGCAAGTGGTACAGATCAGCGAATGTCAGACGCTTGCGGTTATTCGATTAATTCGTCAATGTCAGATTTGAGGCAAACTTGAAGGTTTGACAAAGACGGAGGGACTGGTCCAATAGGACTGAAGGATGACAAAAGTATTCGTCTTCACGAATACTAAAATACTGCGACTTTCGAAAGGAACTTCCGTCCGCATGGTAGATGCAACGAAACGAGCTCCATTTCCTCCTTCCATCTTCCCTTTGCTTTTGTCCGTTTCCTAAAGTACTCGTTCGCGTGTAGCATCAGCAAGTTTCGCAAGGTTCGTGGCTCAGGTGGAACGGAGATATATATATATATATTTTGAAGTTCCAGCGACGTTCTGGCCGGTCGTGCGCGCAGTTACGCTAGGAAAACACGATTCTTACACGAGCGTTGCATAGCTGCAAACGTTTCGTTAAATAATTCGTCGTTCGTTCTGCACGATTTAGATAATCGAGCAGTGTACAAAATGTCGAGAAATTCGAAATTGGCGGGCACGAATTGGTTTAGGTTAGGTTTAGATTAACCTCTTGCGCTGGCAACTGGTTCGCGGACCATAACGAGTGACCAAACCGTATACAATAATTCGTCTTCTTTTTAAATTCATCGGTATATCATTGGATAGAAATTACTAAGAAGTAATAAATTTATTATTTGTTTTGCCTGGGTTATACTTAAATATACTTAAAACTGAGAAAATATTGGGCAAAATATTCTCGACATGCGTGGCACGTCATAAGTTTAGTTGGGTTGGGTTTAGGTCAGGTTTAGGTTAGGTTACCAAGCAGCGATTGATAAAAAAAAAATATGACAACGAGGTGAAGCAAGCCTGAGAATCGTCGAACCAAGAAACTATCTAGGTAACGCCTAGCTTCTGCCAATTCGCGTTTGCGGGAACTAGAGATCGTGGGCGGGATAGGATTCGCGGGCGCGTGCAAATACGGCACGGTCGTTGAATGCCAAAGCAATTTTCGCTCGAATAAAAATCCATCGAGGCGTCGGCCTGAGTTCCGCGGCTAGACGCGCGTTCGATTATCGGTCACGAGAAATATCGGCCGGTGAATATTTCGGGTCAGAGGGGAGAACGCGCGCGGCGAACACTTTCTCACTTCCTTGCTAGTAGACGCTCCAACGTGTGTAACTTCTTCTCGGCGAGGCAATTCTGGCGTTCATGCCAGCTCTCGTTCGCGTCCCGACAAACTGTCTTCTTACGGTAGAAGCGGCGAGGAAAGCTTTTAACCGATCGAATTCAACCAACTTCTCACCGATTTTTCGTCTTACGTCACGCGCCTCCGATCTCCTCCTCGGCGTGTTCTGTGCATTTTTTAACACCAAACGTACCGACACTTTATGTATTCCTACTGTAATCGGTCAGCTCTTTTTACGAAAGGAATACAGAAAAGGAATTTAACACGCGGGAAACAACGCGCGATATAATTTTCGGATAATAAGGAAAGATTTTTTTTTTTGACGAGATAGATTAAATTTCGGATAATAAGGAGAGAAATTAGGTTTTTTACGAACGTTAAATGAGTGCAGAATTTTGAATCAAAATTTCTAAACTGGTCGTTTGGCTAGGATAAATTGGTACTTTTAATATTAAGGAACGTTTGTGCGTGTGTGATCATGACTTCGCGAGGAGATTTACTCGATCGGTAATAAAATGGCGAGGGGTTTTTAAGTAGAAACGGTGAACGCGGTGCAATAACGAGCGTACGTAATAACGTTCACGGTCGAGCGAGCCATTTTCCTCCGGCGTGTTCGATATGCCGCGTCCCCGACGCAATCCTCCGACTTACGCGCTGCTGCCATCGATGACGGATTATCGCGGGCGCAGAACGAGATTCCAAGGCGCTCGAGCGTGTTTAAGCAGCTGATATCGAGCAACCAGACGACAGGCGGCAATGCGCGAGTATTTATCGAATAGAAGACACCCGTCGCATACTCGGTCTCGAGCTGACTACGCGTGGTCCCAAGGGAAGGAGCGTGAAAAGTATTATCGAGTATCAATGATATGGATTAGGCTAGAGCCCGCTAGGACGATCGTACATGCTTACTTACACTCGTCACTCGTTGCGTGCGAAATTCCATCTTTCGGCCTCTAGCCGATACGCTCTCGCCGCGCATCGATCGGTCCTAGACGCCCGCCATGCTATAATCCCGAGAATTTTTAAGCCGCGTCGGCTATAATACACAACGTGACGTGTCTCGCTTGGGAAATATTGCTCGACGCGCTGTGTTCCAGCACAGCTGGAGTTGTCGGTCGTAGGAAGTACGAAAGTTGCTCGTCTCGAGGAATTAAAGGGAAGCTTGAGAGGTCGAAAAAAAAAAAAAAATTCTCTTTCTAGAACAGTTTGCACAGATTTGAAAGTACAATAATCAATAGTGTCTCTACCACTAGCGATTATTGTTTGGATCTACCAACTTCTCGGCATACAAAGACCTCAAAATTTCTCGAATTCGATGATTTGGGCTTTCTGTTGTTAAGACGTGTGTTCTTCGCAGTCTATGCTTCGTGATTAACTAAACACTTGTGTACTTTCGGCACATGCAAAACTTTTCACATGCAAAAATATCTTTTTCAGAGAAATGGCGTCCACGTTCTTATTAAACACCTTGTATACATACGTTTCTGTCGGTTGTTCGAATTTGACCACTGTCGTGAGATAGGTTGTGTTTACTTTACTGATGATTAGTCGTTGCGACAGCGATTTTACCGAATACAATTGACAGACTGTCGCGTAATAGTATAACAGTATTTTGGATCTGTGCAAAATATTTTACAAACGGAGTATATTTTTGTCAGAGAAGTAGCATTCACGTTCTTGTTGAACAGACGTGTGTACACTCGAGGGAAGAAATTCCAGGGGATGAAATACCTGGACGAGTCTGTATTAAGACTTAAGTTCTTCCCTGATGGGAACAGACAGTGTTGGCCGTCGCGGAAGAGACGACGAAGTACTCTTAAATGGATTTGAATGCAGAGATCGGTCGGAGCTGTCGGACGCGTGGATGGGTTTGACAAACACCGGTGACGCTCGCAAGCAAATCGGGTTAGGTTTCACTCGGTTGAAACGACGATTTCTTTTTGCTGGCTACAACAACCTGACCCGTACGAGCACCCTCTTATTCTAGCCGATTTAACGAGCTCTGATCGATCGATTTTAACTTCTTACGCCACGGCGAGATTTCTCCACCGCGAGAAGCTATAATTTCTGTTGCGGCGAGGCCTTACGAGGCAAACTCGTGCGAAACGATGCGACGTTGGAATTTATATCCGGCGGTGCTTTACGCTAATTACGTAATCACGTTAGAACAAACTGAAATTTCGAACGTTGAAGACACGAATGAATCAAATTTTGTTTCGTGAAAAATTTGAAAATTGAGTGCATAAACTTTGAGCACATTCAAATTTTGAAATTAGAAAGAAACGAATGAATTTAAAGTTTGTTTCACGAAGAGTTTAAAGAATCAACGTAACGATGTAGCAGTTTTCTTCGATTGAGAAACTAGTTGAGTCGCTATAGTCACTGCAGCATATTCAAAAAGATACGTATAATCTGCTATAATGCTATTCAGATAAGAGGTTAAGCATTATTCTGATCGGATCGCACCGGATCGACTTAACCCCTGCGATGGATTTAACCCTTTCACTGCCCCCAACCCGCTATGCTTGTGATAAAATGTGACTTTGTATTAAATTTTAAATTTTAATTTTTAAATTTCAAAATTATTCGAGCTCATAGTACATACATAATATTATACATATATATATACATACAACTTATAATACAATATACAACGTATATCATATATATGGCATAATCGTATACTTTGTACATCGTATTATATGTTGTATATACACAATGTGCTCGAATAATTTTTAAGAACTTGAATTACTGTAATAAAATTCATTACGAAGTTTATTACAGTATATTTTCGAGCACGTATACATACGTTCTTCGTACACGGTCGTGCATTTCTTGGGCACGCATATGCACGTTCTTCGAAGCGAAAGGCTCAACCTGCAAAGATTATGTACGTTGATTCCGATCGCCGAAATCGAACGAATTACACGTACGTGTAAAGTACGAGCATTCGCTACTTTTAGAATCGCTGGAATTACAAATGGGGGGGGGGGCTGTTGAATTATCCAACCGTGTTCGACAATTCAGCAGCGTGGAATTAATGTTTGACCTGGCAACTGTCGTCGAGAGAGCCCGAATCAAGCTCGAAGTAACGAGCAACGAGTTGCACGTCAACTTTCTTTGTTTGCGGTGTGCGACGACGCGCAAAGGGGGAACAAAGTTTTCGATAATTAACCGGCTTAATTGACGCGATCCGTCCGATCAATCAGCAACGAGCCAAGATAAAACGAGAAATACGTTTCTGCTTTCGCATTCTGCACGTTCGATCAGGAAATTCGACTCGATATAAAACGATATGAAGCGAGCTTGCATCGAGCTGCTCGGAGGCAGAGAAAAAGCACACCGAAGTACGCGCGTTTCGTAGAAAGCGTAGCGGGCTCGCGGACGGCGGTTAGTTGGTTGGCAAAGTCTCGAGTTTAGGGTGAGCCGTGGAGAGCGGCGTAACTGCAGCCTTGGCAGGTTGATCCAATTACCGACTACCCCCTTTCGTCTATTCTTCGGCCTTAACCCCCTGCGGTGTGTTTAGGTTAGTCGTCCGCTACGAGCGTCGCCGGCGTGCCCAGACGTCGAAGGAGCTTGCCAAATCACTGCTCCACCCAAACTCTCGGCCCTTCTCCTAGACGTTATAATCTGCCACGTGTTGCTGCCCGAGTTGGCCGTGTTCGCGTGTGCACACCCTCCCTCTCCCGTCGCCCTCGCTCTCACGCGTATCTTATTATTATCGGGTTTTTCACTCGGCGATTAGCGCCGCTGCTAAAAGGAACGACTTGATTTCTTGCGTTCGACTCACTCGATTTCTAATCGGTCCTCGACACGAACTCGCGTCCCTTTCCTGCGTTCTCGTTCTTGCAATTGGTCGAGCGAATTATATTATTTTCACGCCGCGATGATTCATTTACGTGTGCATGTTTAGTATGAACGACAGTAGCAGCTATTTCTCTGAAAAAGAATACTCTCCTTGCATAAATCGGAAATACGCTTAAAACACTATTAATAGTGTGTCAATCACACCGAGTAGAATTACTACCAAAACGACTAGCCGTTAGTAAAGTAAAACTAACCTCTCACGATAGCCACCAGTAAAGTAAACCTAACCTCTCATAACAGTGGTAAAACGGGACCAACATTGATTGAATTATTTTTTGAGTCTGTAAAAATTGAGATTTTTGAAGTAGAATCTTTTTTCGAATTTCCTGATAACTCTTTGACAAGGGCCTAGAATATTTTTTGTTGTACAAACTTTAATTTCCCAAACATAACCTCAAATTTTCAAGAGATCGACAGTTCTACCTGAACTAAGAAAGATTTTTTTCATCACATACAAATATTGAATACTGTCGAATAGAAAAACTAGAAAAAGCTCTTCTTGATGGCTAGACGATCCATTGTGCATTTTTAATATGTGATTATTCCAATATGTGTCAATGGATGCCATATATATATATATCCGGCGCTCGTAATGAAAGGATTAAACGTTGCTTCAACACATTACTTTTCCTCTTTAAGACATCATCACACGCGGAGATCAGTATCGCCGGACAAGGTTGAACAAACTTTGTCAAATCGCGGGACTTTCGGGCGAACGATCGGTCGCGTGATAGAGGGAGGATTAAATTCGGCCATCATTTTCTATATATAGCTCGAGGGCACTGGTATCGACTGGAGCATCGGTGGTGACTTCCTAACCCGAAAATGACCGCGTGAAAATATTCTTGTCGTCGGGGGAGGGGGGAACCCGGGGGTGGAGAATATAAAGCACTCGTTCGTGTTGATTGCTCGTAGCTGGACCGTCCCGGGTCGTTTCAATTTACGTTTTTGGACGTCTTCCAAAATAGCAACGCGGAACTGGCCGTTTCTGGTCAAACGAAAATGCAAATTAAATGCCATTGTCGCTTATATTAAAAGAAAGAGAGTGGGGGACAAGCGTGATAAAGCGAACGATCATCGCGCAAATTACGCCCTCACCGATCTTTCGTCGTCGTAGTGCTCAAAGTTCTCAGCCACCAAATGTGCTTCGGCTTGTCGTTTTTTAAATTTCTGCTCAGGGACCACAAATATTATAACCAGAATATAAAAGAATAAAAAGAGAGAAGGTCATGGAGCAACAATTGCCTTTTCGAGTAAAATATTTTTGATTGCGAGTGACGAACAATTCTTTCGCTATTTTTGCTCATAAACGTATTCAATTTATAAATATATATCATAAATATGTCCAATTTATATTTTATTTATACATCAACACACGATTCTCTTATCTGGCAAATAATAAAAAAGTGATAAAAATCCACTGCATTTACTATCGTAAATCGCGCGTACGTGTAGGTTACAGAAGCCCTAAGCTATGTGGGAAAGAACTAGCCTCCTTGCCTTTCCGCGAGACATTCTCTCGAACATCTTTTCGATTCCCAGCTGGTACGTGCCAGTAGACCTCGAGATCGGAAGGAAAATCGTCGGATTATCGTCGCTGTTTAAACGCAGGGATAGAAAGACGAGATCCCATAGTACCAGTACGCCGTATATAATCGGGGGATGGAGACAAACCCGACGCGTCTCGCCAACGAAAAGATCCTTCAGAGATCGATAAAACCGATAGGCGGACCGATAAGGCGACGGCGACATGGGAGTGCACGAGGCCCCACTGCTGCAGGAGCAACGAGATTTCCGTTTACGTAGACGCGTGCGGCGGTCCCTTTGACCGGCTCTGTGTCTCTGAATTCTCAACAAATCAGACGCGCGCCTGAAACCTCGCCAAATTGAATTCGCCGGCGGGCGAACAATCGGGTTCCGAGTGACATTCCTGCCAAATTCGACCGCGACGCACACATCGGTCCCTGCAAATCGGCCGATCGAGAGTCCAAACGTTCCTCTCGCGGCCGAAAGTCCGTCGTTTCCTTCGTGCGATCTGCTCTCGTTTTCGAGGTTCGAGTCGTTTTGACTCTGGGGACCGATGCGGACTTTCGCGAACTATGGCAGGATGGCTCCCAAGGAGATGGAGAACCAATTTCTCTCGCCGAACGGGAGACTCTAATCCTACGTCGCACGCGACTTTTATTCTCCCTTCTCCATGGTCGACGATCGTACAAACTTTGGAAGTTCGCCTCCCGAAAAGGAGGATGAAACTTCTCCTCTCTCTCTCTCTCTCTCTCTCTCTCTCTCTCTTTGTTTCGCTCGACTCGATCCGCGACTGTGTCGCGTTTCGCCTTCCTTTTTGAAATTCTCAATTCGTCTCGCGTCTTTGAACAATCCCCGAGGGAGAGAATTTCGATCCTATCGACTCTTCCTTCCAGGGCCAGTCGAAACTATACGTACGTGCATGCGTACGTTTTGATTCGTTGGACAGTGACATCGCGTGTCCGGGACGTGTGGCGGAAATTGAGAGTTCAAAGAGCCAGATCGGATCAGGCTGATGGACACACACGGGACGCGCGCAATCAACACGTCCCGCGCATCCGTGAGACGCATAACAGGATCGTGAATGCTTGTGAATTATAGTAATTCCCTCCATATCTGCTCTAGATAGGCT
>KQ435724.1:2357818-2368339 GCA_001276565.1 Melipona quadrifasciata | reverse complement strand
GCTCGCCTCTCTATGCGGACCTGGGTCAGGCCGTGCCAGAATTTCTCCCGAAAATTAGCCAGCTTTGTCTCCCGCGTCGCGTTTCGTGTCACGGATGTGACAACGACGACTCTTTGATCAGGGATTAAATGGACGATTATCCATAATTTCATCGCTGTTCTTTTTTTTCAATTTAAAACCATCGAATTGCTGAGGTTGTTAAAAATTCCGAAGGAAAATGCAGCAATTCACACCGATAATGCACGGGAACCATTCACAGTTGGAGAAATGGCAATAATTTTCATTAAAATGAAAAGTTGAATAGCGCGAAATGGGGCAGGAGTCGAATTTAAAACTAACGAACAGGCTGTTAAAAATTTCAAGAGAAAATACACTAACGATACAGACGGCGCAAGGAAGTAATCGATGGTTAAATGAGATGATAATAATTTATCGAGTAAATTAATTAAAAATTGTTGAATTGCACAGACTCTTAAAAATCCCGAAGGAAAATAACGATATCTCGATAATTACGCCGTGGGGGAGTAATCGAGAACAATTGGAGAAATAATAATTTGCGAAAGTAAATATTGTGAAAAGAATATATCGGCGATGATAATTATCCGTGTTAGTCGCGCCGTGATTTCCCCGATAACGGCGCGACACGACGGTGAAAACACGGTTTGCTATCGGTGACGATCGGCGGACGCAGGCAGTCGTTTAACTCAAGAGGTATAATGTATCCTGAATAGAAAGCGTCGAGGGGAGGCGAGCGTCGTATTAAGCAGCCGCAGTAGTATGAGTCGGTTTGAAGCACGGCGGCGGGGTCGCGTCGCGGTTACGGGATGCACGTGTATCGGGTCGACGTGACTCGCGCGAGTGGAGCCATCTACTGGCCCGAATACGAAACGAGCGGGATATTTGGCTCGGGATGCATTCGGTAAACTATGATCGCCGACTATGATTCTGTATTATCCGCGTATGGGAGCGTAACCACCCCCTTAAGTTTCATCTGCTTTGCTCCCTTCCACCCTTCTCCCTTTTTTTGGACACAGTGACGCGACGAATCGTGTCACGCTGTACGTAGCACATTCGTCCGATTGGTCGATCGGTCCCCGTGTTTTCTAGCGGCAACATTACGGCCGGATCGATAAACCGATTATTTATTTATGAATTTTCAAGCATCTCCCGAGACCGGAGAGCGATCGTTTTTCTTCAATTTTTTTTTTTTTTTTTTTTTTTTTCTCAAATTCCACGTATCGACGACGCCGGGCTATTTTCGTTGACGACGCGCGAACGTGCGACAGCGGCGAGTCACACCGTGTGGCGTATATCCGCTGGCACGAAAACGGGAAATGCTTTTTAAAGCCGCGTGAAACGCGATCGGTCATTGCTACGCGATCCAAAGGCTCCTCGTTTTCCATCCTCCTGTCTTGAAAGCGGCCGCTCGTCGATATCGACACGTACACCAGGCCGGAATCTATCCTTCCCGCTTTTCAAACTGGAAAATATTGCCGGCGAAACGTGGAAAGGTTGGCAGAAGGGAGGGAGGGAATGGCGAGAAAAGAGAGGGCAGAAAAATGGAGGACATCCCCGATAATTGAAACGAAATAAATTTCCCCGATAACCAGATAAATCTGCTGCCCCGCGTTCGCCGCGTATCGGACGAATCGGTTTGCGTATTTACGCGCGTTTTTTATTTCAGATCAACGATCAACGGTGAAGAAATTACTTTTGGAAAACGTTCTTTACGATTGTACGAGGAAACGTGACCAATTCTGTTTGGTCGGCCGAAAAGTAACTGTGTTTTTTCGTACGCGAATTTTTCGCGAGAAACAAAAATAACTTATTAATATATCGACCGTTTAATGTATCGATCATTCGATTCGATTATCTTTTGCCGTGTTTCGGGCAACTTACGATTCTGTGTTTAAAAGAATTTTTATTCTTTTTTCGATGAAAAACAGTTGCATGAACTTGCTAATAATTATCGTTTACTTCTCGTTAGCTTGGTAGTTGGAGTTGTGACATTTAGCAAACCAATTCAAACACTGTAATTTGTAATAAATATAATTTATACATCATTTTTCACAAATTTGCACAGCGTTTCCTCTTTTCTCCCGAGGTGGTACACCGAAAATGCGACAATCGTCAACGAGATCGTACATTTTCTTTCTCCAAAACAAGCTTGAGCAATTGGACATCAGGTTAGGCGATGAATTTGCGGTTTGAGAACGAAGTTAGTTACATTTTAAGATAAACATACATGTCCATTTATCAGAAAAAAAACGCAGTCAACTTTGGCCAACTCAACGTTTAGTTTGAAGTCGCGTTACGCAACGACGATTAACACTCGGAGAAACGAATAATTTTGGAAACTTTGAACTGATTCTTCTCGATGTTTGTTCAAAAATTACGCGGTAACGAAGGATCGTTCGCGATCCTTCACAACACTGACGCGTTACAGCCGATCGGGAGTGTGATTTCGTTGCCTTTAATTGGCACCGGCGCACACACACATATACACACACACATACACACGTGTGCTTTTCTTTCTTAAAATTAGACCGGGATGCGAGTGGCAATTGTCATACGAGAGAGAGCCCAATTACCGGCTCGGACAATGACGTAAAGGTCTTTAAAGAGAACGTGGACAATTTGCGCCGGAAACGGGTTACATTTTCCCCGCTCCTCCGCCTTTTTCTTTGATCAGTCTCGCGATGAATCGAGATCTCGCGCGAATCTCGTCTCCTTACCGGTCACTATCGACCGAGCCATTAGCGAGCGAGCAATATTCGAAGGAGTTGTATCGTTTCTTCTTAAGTCGATCGTCCCGGCAGGCACTTCGCTAACGAGTCTCCCTTCTCTCTCTCTCTCTCTCTCTCTCTCCGTTGTTTAAACTGCAACCTGTTCGGGTTTCGCCAGTGGGAGCCCTTTAATTACCGACGCGACGCCAGAGAGAAATCCTCGTCTTCGACTCGGGCGACGAAACGAGGGGGAGCAGAGAGAGAGAGGGGGGGGGGGAGGCGACTAATTAACAGGTTTTTTTCTTTTCGAGACGGCGCAACTTGGAAACGTGTAACGAAAAAGAGCCCATCAAAGGAGGCTGGCGGCTTTCGTCTCTGCCCTTTGGATCGCCGACCCGAAGATTATGTCAAACGATTTTTCGATGACGTTCGATAAACCGCGTCGCACGAGGGTGCGCACACGGCGCGTGTAACCCGGATTCGCGGAGGAAAGAAGGTCGCCGCGGAAAGTTCGCAAACTTCTCATCTTGGACGTTTATGCCGGCTAGAAAGGACGGGACAGAAATAGCCTCGTCTTTTAAGGTCGCGATGAACGACCTCACCGGCTTAAATTCCCTTCGCCGGAAGTTTCTAAGCGGAGGAGAAACCGGCGAGATCATCGATCTTCCCCGTGAGAGTGGGAGAGAGACGGAGCAAATACGTCAGACATTAGCGTTGGAGCGGTACGAGAGAGCAAGTAATTTCACAGAGGAGCTCGAGCTCCCGCGCTCATATGAGACGACGATAACTCACCGGGATCGGTTTTTCGGCGCGTGGAAGGACGCCGCGTGCAGGATGTCAGGCCCGAAAGCGAGATCAACGGAATCGCAAGCTCGCGAGGTAGTCCAAGGAAATCCGTCAGCAAGCCCTACTCCGAGAGAATTGCTCGTATCTATCGCTCGTTACGTTGCAGCCTCGATTGCATTCCTCGTGGTCGGGATCTTGCGATGTTACGGGCAGAGCCTTCGCGAAGGTCGGAGGAATTTCATACTAGATTTCATACTAGAGAGGCGAACACATCCGGGGCGAAGAACGCCCCGGCGAATTAACGCCGGACGCGCCTCTGTGTCAAAGGCTGGACTAAATATAGAGTTTGAAAATTCGAAATCGTTGGCTGGAGGTTGGTTCAAGGGGCGAGCCACACTCTGACGCTGGCCTCGCCTATGAAATTTATATTTATCCGTTTTGTCGTTCACACTCTCCGCTCGTTTCGATCGCTTTGGATTCGACTCGCCGGCTCGCGTACTACGTGTGCGAAGGGGCAAAGTAACCGAGTGCCACATTCGATTGCGTGGCACGTGATTTTCAATTGGACGTCAATTTCGAGGGACGCCATTGATACCAGAGGAGCCACGGCGATGGAATAGTCGCACCGTGTCCTGCCATCGTCGCGCCATTTCCTGCCTCCCGAACGTTCGTCTAATAAGAACGCGCGAATGTTCGTTTCTTTGGGAACGATATTCCTTTTGTAAAAAATTAATCGACAATACACTTAAAATACCATTAATAGTGTGTCAATCGTAAATCATATATATAATAATGTGATATCAATAATAACCAACTGAGTAGAATTACTATCGCAACGACTAGTCATCAGCGAAGTAAAACTAACCTCACTTGCGACAGTTATTAGTAAAGTAAAATTAACCTGTCTCGCGACGGTGGTCAAATTCGCGAATTCGAACAACCGACTCGACAGAAAGTCGTTTCTATGTTTCTATACGTTCGTATATACTGTGTGTTTAATAAGAACACGATCGCCATTTTTCTGTAAAAGGTATTCCTTTTGCGAAAAGTTTTGCACGGATCGATACATTTAAAATACTACTACGCACTCGATTAATAATGTGTCCAGTCTCCACTAGTGATTATTGCTTGGATGCAACGAAACATTTTCTTCTTTCTACCGAGAGACATGTTTTTTCAGCATACGAGACAGATAAAAATATATTTGTTGAATTCGATGATCAAACACTTTCAAACATGATCAAACACGTTCAAACATTATCAAACGAGCCTGGTCTGTCCAGGGAAATCCAATTGTCCAAAGAACTATCAAACATCCAATAAAAGTGCATGTTTGTTAAGGTTGCTAAGACATTCTTGATAGAGGACTTTTAAAGTCTGTGAAACTATAATGAAGGAAACCAGTCTTGGGTACTTTGAGAAGAGATAACGATCCCAAGTATCAAAGTTTGCACGCAGTGGAAAAGGCAAAACAATATCAGCTGAGGATGAACTGGTCATCTCAGTCCTTCGATTCCAGTCCAATTGAAATGGACCAATGTTTGGTTAATCGTGAAGCATATATTGTGAGGGACACGTATCTTGACAACGCCTAATTGTAAGTTGAATTCGAGAGATATGGAGGTCTCTATCTGCTAAGAAGTTGGCAAAAATCCTGTCTCATCGCGTTTAAGCAATAATCGCTACTGGTGGAGATTGAACACACTATTAATTTAGCGTGCGAAATTTTTTACAAAAGGAATGTTTCTTTTCGGAAAAATACACGTCCACGTTCTTATTTTAAACACACTGTAACTCCGTAAATCTTTTCCTCTTTTCAATCTGAAATTGGAAATTGTGTTCCAATAACATGGAAACGGAGGAGAAATTAGCAAAGAGACCGGTGCACTTGTTCAGGTGACACGATGGATAAAAGGTAAAGGTACGGGGTGGCATGGCGGGGGTGGCGTCGGATCGATGAGAGAAGAATCGGTCTTATCAGCGAACGCAACGACGGCGGCTCGGTTGTCGAGGGTTCTCGACAGATGGCAGAGTTCATAGCGGCGTGGCGCGTCGTGGATGCATCGGGCGGTGCACGTGCATCCGTTTTCCCTCCCTCCTTCGTCCTGTACCACCCCTTCGCTGGCCGATCCACCAGCGAATCCCGACGACGTCCCACCGGTGACGTCAAGACGCATTGCGACATATCCCTCTGCCCCGCTTTCGCCAGCACTCGCCTCGCACTCGCCTCGCCGCTCGCTTTGCTTCTCGCGCGTAACCTACTCCAACCCCCCGATAAACAATTGACACTCTTCTTTTCTTTTTCTTCTTTTTTTCTTCCTTTCCTTTCGAGTGGTCGAGCACCGAGTCTTGTCCGATCGATCCTCAAACTTGCTCAAACCTCGGTTCAAGGATCGCAACGTTCCTTCGCGCTTCGGGGCAGGGAAAAACGTTCGATGCTTTGATTGATTTGGAAAGGAGTAGGTCGGTATTGCGGCCGAACGTCGAAAAATGTAGGAGTATTGACTGTTGGACTCACAATCAGACGAGATTTCTAAGCAAGGTTCGAACCCCGATGGTTCCATTCTTGGAGGCAAAGCATCGAAGAAGAGAGAGAGAGAGAGAGAGAGAAAGTAGGTGACGTCTGGGCAGAAGCCGCTTTTTCACGAACGGACGCGCTCGACGAACGAGCGAGCTTTTCTGCTCTGACGTTTCCACTTGCCGGCATTACGGGCTTGTTTTTTTCTTGCCCCCCCCCCCCTCCCCGATTGTATCCTCGCTTTAATTCTCCCCTCCCTTTGGCGCGAGGCAGAGCGTGGCCGACGCGAGTACACCTGCACCGACCGAATCGTGTCTTAGCGCATCCCTTTCCACTGTCCGAGAGAATTTCAGCTTGAGGTCACTTGATTCCACGATTTTTTTAACGACGAAGAAATAACGAAGAACGATCGTCGCTGTGGTTCTTCAATTCCGACGTTGTTACGTCGGGTATAATTAAAAGTTATACCTTACAGTTCTATATACAGAACTATATACACTGCTCGCAAAACTTGGGGGATATTTCAAAATGAATATGAAGCGATGAAAAAAAGAAGCATTTGATTTTTTCTTTTTTTTGTTATTAAACAAGAACATCGGAAAAGCAAACGACAAGTCGAAGAAAATTGTTCTTGTTTAATAAAAAAAAAAATTAAATACTTCTTTTTCTTTATCGTTTCATATTCATCTTTTGTGAGCAGTATATTTGAACAAAACAAAACTTCCACTGACTTATGGACGTAGAAATGTTGGAATAATGGCTTATGCTTGCTGCAATGTTCTCACAGCAGATTACATTCTAGCTTGTATATCCTTCTCCATTCGTACTTCGACTCCAGGTCAAAGTACTTCAGGACGATTGGTATGTGACTAATTTCTACAATAACAACATGACAGAGAACTCTTAATACGAGCTTTAAACGCAGATCGCGACGACAATGCGAAGTAAAGACCACTCACTGCTCGATATAATACCGATCTCGAGAAAGATTGGCAAAACGAGTAGTCAGACTCGTTCTTGATACGAATCTTAAGAGTGCAGAAATATAAATAGTCGTTTGAAAGATTGGCAGAAACAAATAGTCAGATTCGAACGTTAAACGCAGATCGAGATAAGACCGCAGAGTATAAATCAATCGTTACACCGTTCGATGATACCGATCTCGAGAAAGATTGGCAAAACGAGTAGCCAGATTCGTTCTTGATACGAATCTTAAGAATGCGAAAATATAAATAGTCAGATTCGAACATTAAACACGGATCGAGATAAGAACGCAGAGTAGAAATCAATCGTTGCATCGTCCGATAATACCGATCTCGGGAAAATTGAGAAACCGAGTAGTCAGATTCGAACGTTAAACGCAGATCGTGACAACAATGGAGAGTAAAAGCCAATCGTTACATCGTTCTCGAGGAAAATTGAGAAAAATTGGCAGAACGAGCAGGATTCGCGAGTCGACGAGGTGAATGCCGAAACGATATAAATCGGCTTGCATTCGTTGTACGTCCGATTACGTAACGCGAGCGTTTCGTCAGATTCGAAATGGCGCCGCTTCGTTTTACCCTGACATCACCGCTGTCGGGCAAATTGCCTAATGAATACTTTATAACGGCGAACGCTGCAGCTGCACGGACCGAGATTTTCTCGTCGTTAACGATCCTCTCTACGCGATTCTTCGCGCCGGACAGGAAGTATCGAATTGACACGATCGCAAATCGAATAAGTTTCTTGCGCGGTCATGAATCCTCTGACGTTCCGTTTTTATGCTTCTTTCCACCGCTTTGCTTTTTTCTTCTTTTTGTCAAGTTTACGACGTGGACGTGTTCTTCAGTGTTAGTTTCTTAAATTTTACATTTTACAAGTTTACATCTTTTTTTTATTTATTTATTTCAATTGTACGCCATTTTAGAGAATTTAAAAGACTTTTAAATCTCTGTCGATATTGTTTAATTATTGTTTCTCGGTAAATCGTTAACAATTGCTATAATATTCTACTATAAATTTTTTCAAAATAATTCGTAATGATTTGTTTAATTTAAAGATAATTATTAAATATTCAGTTTTTATTATAAGAGATAACGTTACATTCATTCTTGCCTTAAAAATTTAAATAAAATTAAAAATTTATTGTATATTTATCGTATATTTCTACGCAGTTGTGGCTTCTTCTAAATAATTGAATAATTTTCTGTATTATCATTACATCGTTACCTGATAATTGAATTCGTGTGATTTACGCTTTTTATACTAGATACCATTACATTCTTTTCTGCCTTAAACGTCTTAATTTAAGCAAAATTAAAAATTACCGATACAAGTTTATTCTCTGTTACAATATAAATTTAGACTGAATGATATAAAACAAAAATAACTCTTGCAAACACGTTTTTTTAAATTTTTTATTAATTTATTTGGAAATACAATTAATGGATTTTTTTCAATATTACGTGTCCCTCAAATGATCACCATTTTGAAAATGAACAGGTCACGATTTTTTCAAACCCTACAGTTTTTCAGTGGCCACCTTATATTTTTGTTTGTTCAATTGTGACTCCTCCGAAATAATTGAACAATTTGCCGCGTTATTTGATAAATAACATCACGTTGTTCCTTCGTTCAAAAAATTTAAAAATAAGATCGCCATCCCAATCGAGGAAGAATTCATCCAAAACTGTCACTCAGGTGCGGACGACGCGTCGAACGAGCGCGATGTGTCGCGCCGTGTCAACAGCGGCGGAAAATAAAATCGGAATTCCGCGCCACGCGTGATTCTTGGACAACGGACGTTGCTCGTGCTGCGGATGTTCTTCGAACAAACGAAAAGTCTCGGGGCAGCGGCGCCGGTTTTCGCAGTGCGGCCTGGCCGCGTGATCGATCGGGCAACGACTGCATCCAGTTAACGTCATTGCGCGTACCTGGCGAAATATTCCTGGTGGGTACGCGGGCCTGCTCTCGAACGCAGGTTTCCATCTAACCGATTCGATGGATCGCGAGGGAGATCGTGCGCGATCGCGTGGCGTCGCGTCGCCGCGAGGAATCGCGCGCCGTTTCGGAACCGTGCGGCAACACGCAGCCCAGCAACGCGTTCCCGCGTTGTCGGGGAATGGCAATTCCCTTGGAATTTGGCACGGCCGCGCCGAGAATGCGCAGAATGCTGCACGCCCGCCGGAGATTCGGTCTCCGGTTCGCGTGTCTCTTCGCCGCGGAGTTAATTACGCTGCCGTTGTTCGCGATTATCGCGTCCAGCTGTGAACGTAGAACGAAACTGGACGAAATTGAAGTTTATTCGAGTGATTGAAAATGGCAAAGTTTATTGATATTTAAGTAATTAGAAAAACTGAACAAGCCTGAATACGGCGATGACAATGAAATATTAAGTTCAAAATCTCCACGCTGTTGTCACGATAAGAGTCTCGTCGTTGAACCCTCCCCCCCTACAAAAAAAAAAAAAAAGAATAAATGTTACGAACGATTCGTAGGAAATTATCGACGTGTTACAACCAAAGGAGTGGTTTTTCCTGATAATGACTATTGCGACGTATCGGTTAATTAGGCTTAACTCTAGGACGAATAGAATGAAGACACAGGTTTGGAGTTTGAAAACTGACTGCCTCTTTATTTTTTGGATCACATTTATGTAGGTCAGTGTCGCAGTTTACGGGGAAATTTTGGGACGAATAGTGAGACTTTATTGCTCTTGGTCATAAAACGTATGATTTCTCACGATTCGATAGTCTCTGTTCCAAAATCTATACCCTCAAAACCTCTTCATACGTATTTCACACACGTACACACAAAATCGTACGCTTGTATTTTACATCTTAAGATTAAGTTGGGTTTAGGTTAGGTTTAGATTAGGTTTTAAGATCGCGGTTTACGTCTTGAAATGAGGGCACAGACAAGGTACGTGATCTTCTTTATTCCAAACATTTGTAGAAATATTTTTCTGACAAGTCCAATCTTTCATAAAATCGAGTTTGCGGGATAAGGGTAATTCATTCAGGCTTACATTTAATTGTATTATTCATAAAAATATATTTCAATCAATTTTTTCTAATACTTCCAAATAGTGTCAATAGGTTAATAGTCAAATATATAGAGTTTTCATTCCAATTTTCATCACTCTCTGTTTTACATCGTTATACTCCTTTATTGATGAAGTATCATCACGTTCAATTCAATAAATAATTCTCAAAACAGATCTGGCAACACCGTCCATATTTTGTGATTTTAATTCTCGTCGCTAGTAGTGCTGCGGTGCAAAATCTGCCTGAATCGGTACGACAGGATGTGACACAAAAATGGTAACGTGGTTACGATAACCTCAAAATCGTGGCCGAAAAAAAAATACATTCTTTTGCAAAGTCTGTTCATATGCCTCGTCTTAAAATTAGGACGATTAGACAAACAGTCCCAAATCCGGTTTTTTCGCTGGAATCGCTCTTAAGCCACGAAGGAGGAAGATGGAAGAAATTCTGAACAATTGGACTT
>KQ435724.1:2327133-2356051 GCA_001276565.1 Melipona quadrifasciata | reverse complement strand
AAACGTTTCAGGGGCGTATATACACACATACGCGTTTCGCTCTTTGTGCGAATCTCGCGAGCCCGAGCTTGCTTCACGGTTTGCGAAACTGTGGGATTCCGCTCGCGGCGAATTAGCGTCTGTCGTACGTAAATCTCTCTGCCCCACCGTGTTGACCTCCGTGCTTGTTGTTTCTGCCTGTTTCCTCCTCTGGAAACAGAGGACGGGACTCGCCCGAAATAAGCTCGTTTATTCGTCCTTCGTCTCTGTTTAATTTACACACTTGTTAATTCTCAAATGTGTATATGAATATATACCATGCATATACACTTATTGATAATTGTGTAAATATATAATGTGCACATATTCTTATTGATAATTGTATACTTGTTAACTCCTGATTAATTGACGTACTTGTTAATTACTAATTAATTAATAATCTGTGTTGGGTTCTTGGTTTACCAAAAAAGCAATTGCGTTTTTTCCCTAATAGATAGACGTAGATGTATATCTTAAATAATTAATATACGTATATATACATCTGTGATGTATATGTATATATTGTACGTGTACGTCTTAAATAATTAATATATCTATGTATAATGTATATCTATATTTTAAATTTATTCTATATTTCTAACCTAACTAACTTCTCCTTTTGAAGTTGTTTTAGAGTATAAGCTTGATTTAACATGCACGAATCTCGTTAGCAATTGTTTGTTTGTTCAAAATGGAAGAAAACAATTAACAACTGTTTGTTTGTTGACAAACAACTGTTGTTTGATCTTCGAAATGGAAGATCACCATCGAGAGCAATTGTTTGCTAAATTTCACTACTGACGAGGATATCGAATCGTTCTTGGAACTTTTTTTTTTTTTTTTTGTCGAGAAAGATAACAAGTATTATTTTCACCAAAAATAAGGATTTTTTTCAACTCGCAAAGTTGCCTGAAAATTGGCGAAAGGTAGTCGAGTTAATTTTCATGTTTCTCACTCGCCCCTTTTCGCGACAGAAACTTTTAAGTTACTCGGTTGGCCAACCTGACACACGTGATTCTGCAACGTGCGTCGTTTTAAGAAACCCAGCCGAATGTTTTCTGATTCGACGGGCGAGCAGGTATAGAAATCGGAACAAATTGGAAAAGCACCGTCTGCAACGGGATGTTTTATATAGGGGAGAGAAGTTTTAATTATCGTTATCGATGTCGGAGCGGAGAACGGAGCCGAAGAATCACCGATCGTTCATTTTCAAGAAAGCGCTCCCCCCCCCCCATCGGACGTTTTCCAATCGTTTCATGAACGTGTATATATACGTACGTAGTTCGCAGGAGCTACAGTAATTTATAGGTCGTCGTGGTCTTCGACGTCGGGAGGAGAGACGTTAAATTTCTCTGTTCCCCGAAGCGGAAGATCAGCAGAGTCCATTGAGATCGTTGTCTAGTTCGTTAAAATCTTAATCGTTTTGTCAGCCATAGATTAAATATAACGCAGCCAAATACAGGCCATTTCGTAAATTTTATATTAACGCTGTCCATTTCAAAACGAGCGCGGTTCGTCGAGAGCAAACGACCTGTTCGATCCAACGTTTGTTTGTTTGACAAATATTTCTGTACAGTTCGTTCGTTTGGAAATGACGTTCCGTTAAATCGCTCGTTGATTGCTCTGTTGATTAACATTAATAAAGCGATTATTGTTTTCGATACGAGTTCATCGCCTGAGTTAGTCGCGACTAATGCGGGTATACAGAAATAAAGCTTGCAGTCGAGAAACGATCGAAAGGAGTGCAAAACGTTAAATTGTCAATTTCGCGCGTGATCAGTGTCGTTTGTTTTTCGTTCTTTTTGTTAAATTTACTGACGCGTGCCAGTTAAGTTAGTAGCTTTTAGAGAATTTACAACGTGGCTCCTGAATCTCAGTTAGTATTGTTTAAAATGTTTCTCAATATACCGCAAATAATTATTACAGTATTATATATTTTTTGGTGACTTTTTCAAAATAATTGAATAATTTACTGTATTATATGTCGTTACATTATTTGATAATCCAATTTGATCTAGTTTGATTTAAAGACAATTTAATTGCCTTGTCGAAAGGAATGCAAAATATTTGTCCAGTGCCACGTTGATTGTCAGGCAGTTATCAATTTTTCGACGGGCGATCGCGTCACGCTTCAAACTCCCCGGCGAAGGCATTCCACGTTTTGACGGCTGGAGAAAGCGTGCCGCTCTCGCGGAGAGCCACGTTCTCGAACGATATCCACTTTGAGCCGCGCGATATCCCGCGTCGTGGCACGTGGTATTTTCAACGAGAGACCTTGTTGCTCTTCCCCCTCCCCCTCTTTTCGCCCATTCTTGGAGTCGAACGGCAGCGGGGGGGGACTTTGGACGACGTGTCATTCAAACTTTCGTCCAGTGTCGAATGATTTCTTTGTGCTTGGACTCTAAATCCGCTCTGGGCTCGGAGCCTCCGCTCCGTAAAAAGAGGGAAGATCCGGCGTTGCGTCGCAGTTGCGTTCACGTAGCCGATGCGTCGATCACGAGTCTCAGAGACAGAGTGACCGGTCTCTGGAAGCATATTGTACCGTTATAAAATTCGCAAACTCGAGGAATTTGGCACGTGAACGAAAAATCAAAGAGTGAACGTTCGACGAATCGTCAAACCGGGGACGGCCGTGTCGCTGGATCGTGTTTTAATCTTCGAAAATCGCGAGAGACTGCTTGCCTTCCAAAGTATTTGCTCAAAGCAAGGCAGCGAATGTACGTGAAGACGTATTTCTGTCCCTTCGAAAAAGTCTGTTCGAGAATTTTTCATGGCCTTTTCTCGTCATAAGCTTTGATCCTCGAGGATTTCTTCTCTCGTCTCGGCCCTTGCCCGTCTCGGTGTGGCGCGAGTTTTGGTTGAATTTCCAGCGTGGCGCGTCCAAAGCCAAATGATTAATCGCGATGCACGCTGGCATGAGGGGCGCTTTCATCGGCACGAGGACGTTGCCGCGGCGTCGACGGAGGTCCCCGGAGCGCAAGAGAAGGTAACGATCGAGGTTTTTTGCTTCCTTCCGCAAAGTGCACGCCACAACGTGCGAGATAACGCTTCCCTCCCCCTCTCCCTCCCCCTCCCCCCCGTGGCAAGTTTGCGTATAATCCCGCGTGAATTTACGAGAGATTTATCGAACGCCGGGCATCGACGCCCCCCCTTTTTACGTTCCAAGAACTTCCGGTCCGATCTTCGGAGTTGCGCAGCGTCGTTTGATGAATACCGACAGGTGAATATATCTTTGGAGATAGACCGCAGATCCGAGGGATCCAAGGACGCTGCTTCGATGCTTTTCGAATTTTTCAGCTATTCGAGCCTCGAGGTTCGGGTAAATATAGATCGTTAGGGAAGTTAGGGGGACCGCGCGACGCGGCCGTTCGAAGCATGGCAAGCTTCTGCCATCTGACGCGAGCTCTCGGAAACCGACAAAGCACGCGCCCGATCTTGTCGACGCCGCGCGCACCTGTCCAGATAATTGCAACGTGCCTCCAGCCTTCGCCAATCGCGTCGTTTCATTTCTCAGTGTAATTAAAAGAAGAAGAAAAAAAAATACAATCTGTCAGATACGAGAGAGTCTTACGTGTTTTACTGATAATGTCTACGAAATCTGAATGACTGTAGCGAGGGAGAGATCTATGGGTGATTTTTATAGTTGATATATAGATTTTATAGTTCGTATCTATAGATTTTTATGGTTATGGGTGGTTTTTATGAGGTCAACGTACCCTGTATTATTTACGAGGCTGTTAAAACAATCTTTATAGAGAGACAATACATTTGTTAAAGAAATATGTGTATATTAATCAAAAAGGTATGAACATTTTCAACGAGAACGCTTTGTTCTTTTTAAATACCAGTTCCATCAATACGAAGAGTATTTTCAAGATGCTCTGAAATTTTTCGTTCTTATTATCACTGAAAGTGAGTGATTTTAGCGGGAGTAACCCAGAAAATAGGGCCTTCAGGTGCAACGCTAGTGCAACGAAAATTAGCGATTGGTTGATTTAGGTCACGTGATTCGCGAGGGAGCGTGGTACTAAGCGCTCACGCCTGTATAAATTTGTTTTGTATCGATTCAAATGTTTGCACATCAATAAAATTTTATGGCAAGAAAGTCGTCTTCGTTTCCCAGTCAAAACAATTGCTTCTGGGCCTTTCAGTGAGACGAATTGTACTGGGCTACAAGTCGCGCAGTTTTTTTATTTTCTGTGTGTTTCACATATGGAAAAAAATCTGCTCGCAAAAATACAAGTACTCCCTCAAAAGAGAGAGCATGTCCGTGAAGTATTGAATATTTCTCTTTAGCCAGGTGTAGACTTTATAAAAGTCTGATAAAGACACTTGGATAAATTTCAATTTTCTTAAGTTGTAACATATTAATATCAACTGAGAATGGAGTACCAAGTATGCCAACCACCTAAGATAAAAAATATTTCGCTGGCTCTTGGAAATTATTCGTAACTAAATTAAAAAGAAAGTTTTAATTATTCATGGTCAAAATTATTCAAATAATAAAATTCTCACTCAATTAATCCAATTTTGGTTATACAGCGCAAGCTTCATGACGCTCCCGTCACATCTAGAATTAACTAATACATAATAAGTTCAACAAGTACTCGATAAATTATCAAATTCGATTCTCTCGAAAACGAATGCTTTAACGAAACAATTTTATTCCTTCTTTTCGACGCTTCCCAGTCGATTGACCACGAGTCCGCAGGCCGGGTTAATTCTTCTGTATCAGTCTTTTCAGAGATGATCGCGTACGCTCTTGCGAAACAGACTGTTTACAATCGATCGACTCCCGTTAATAATCTAACACGTTCGGTAATCAAGCGAAACGTAATCGAGCGTAGAGTGAAATAAAAAAAAGAAAGAAGAGTAAAAAAAGCTTGCACTGGCTGTCTATTTTTTTTTTTTGTTGGAGAGGGGACGGGCAGACGTTGCGAGGATCCAATAAACAAAAAACGCGGCGACAAACAAGCGCGAACGTTTCGTGCCGTTTCGAACTGATCGCGTCGCTTTTTTTTTTTTTTTTTGGAAATCGATGGAGCGCGGTCGAGGTGGTGAGCTCCAAGTATGCGAGATAAACGGTTGCAAGCGATGTACAGGTTGTTCAACTGGTATACAGGTTGAAATTGATTGGATAGTTTGCGGTCAATTCAAGCTGTGTGGACGAGGGGGCGAGAGCGAAGCAGTTGGCGGAGAGGTTGCCACTCCGAGATGAACAAGGCGTGTTCGAATGGAACGCCAACTAGTCGAGAGTTTCTATCCGCTTTGCCGAGAGAATTTGGCAGAACGACGTTTCCGCGTTCTGGCAGCTGTCCTGGACAAGCTCGAGTACACCCCGTACGGTTGCTCTCGACCTGATCGTTTCGCGGTATTACCCGCATCTGTCGGGCATTCTCGGCGTCCCCGCGACCATCAACGTCTATTGTAGATCGTCATTACGCAGTTTTCTGCCTTTTCGTCTGTTCTTCACGATTCGTTCGATCTATAATCTGTAGGATGGTTTCTTGCTTGATCGTCCTCTCGTTAAACGCGGCACCTAGTCTCAAAATTAATACGTTTTATTTTCCACAGAAAATTTAATTTAAGTAGCAAACTTAACCTAACCTGAACCTATATCTGTTTGTTCATGAATATATTCGCCATTCGCAGCCGAAAGAGATTAATTCCTCGCACTAGTTCGCCTTATAAAATTATTTCTGTGACAATGAAACTTTTTTTTTTCAAGTAAAAAGGTTAGCAAAAATCGGAACCTAACCTAACCTATCTCCTAACGCAACATAACCTATATTAAAGAGGATTTACGAATGGGCTCGCGAACGAGCGCTCTTCGAAAAATTCGAAAATTTAGACTTTGTTCCAAGAACGAGTTCCGGAATGCTTACTCGGAAGGTATTTTTCCGATTGGTCGATCGTTCTTTCCTCTCGTTGCCCTATTATCTTAGAGTCGCGTTGCGCGCCGGCTCGAGCCAAGTCGCTGGCGGGAATTTAATGAATGCCGTTTAAGGAAAGAAAGGGGCGACTGAACCGTGCACTATTGACCCAGGTCGAGAATCGCCTGCAGGTAATCGCGATATTCCCCCCTCGTGCCCCTGCCAGAACCAACGTACTCGCGCATTTATTTCCCGTACACGTGCCGCGTACCCCATTGCTACTTGTTATATTAATCGCCGCTACAAAAATATCCTATATCGTGATAGTCGTTCTCACTCGATGTCTGAGGGCTCTTCAATGTTTCAGACGACGCTGACTTTTGCTTCTTCCTTTGAAAATAATTATTTCACGCCATTTTATAGCGACAGCGTTACGAAATCTGAATAATTGAGCTAAATATACACAGGTGTCCTGAATTTAAACGGTGAAATTGCGAAGGTTAACACGTAAAAGGGAGGACAAAATGTTATATAAAATTCGACGCCAAAAACTTGTACAATTGCAATGTAAATATGTAAGTAGCAACGTATTTTTCATTACAGCACACAGATGGCGTTAAACGTACGTCTTTTTTCACGTGCTGAGAATTTCGTATTATTAATCACACACAATAGAAATAAAATAAATACGATACGATGAAATAATACGACGAAAGATGCAATAAAAAATAATTTTTGACTTCACCAAACCTGATATTAATTAATAACAACACTATATAAGGTTGATATGATAGAATTAACAACACTCAATAAAATGAGTTTTTAATTTTGGCAACAATGAAGTTACTTTTGAAACCACGCTGCCTATTTCACACGTACAATATTTGTTCGTAAGTCTGTAACAAGACGTTTCCTAACAAACTTCATACAACATTTTCTACTTTCTAAATGTAGCTCTCGCAAGTCCTCGCAGTTTGGCCATTCATTTGGAACACCGGGTGCATTCATCATCACGTACTCGTTGTAAATAGCGAGAAATACGACTAAAGTAGAGAATATTTGTAACAATGAAATTAAAGCGCAAGCTACAAGAAAAAGTTAATAACACGACAAAGAACACGAGCTTCCATTAATATACTTCATTAAAGATCACTCAAGTGTCTAAAAACACATTGCTACAAATATACGTAAATTTTATAAATTGGTCATTTTGACCAATGGTGAAAAGTTAACGATACGATAAATTACACGAGCTTCTATCAACGTATTATTAAAAATTACTCGAGTATCTAAAAACACATTGTTATGAACATGTGTAAAATTTATATTTACAGAAAATTATAAACTGGTGGAATTTCGAGGATTTCGGTAGTTCCAGCGTTAAATGCAACGTCCTATATGTACACAGAGAGAACATGTCCCTCTGCAGCACGTTTCGATAGATGATCTTGAATGCCTAATGGGCACGTTCGTAGACCAGGAACGCGATCGAGCTGTACAACTCGAACTGGTAACACGTCGTACAACAGGTCGACGTACGCGAAACTGTGTACAACCTGTCAACGCTTTCGTGCCATGCCTTGTTAACGCGCGTTCCACATGACACGAGGTCGACTCTGCTTTTTTTTCGCGATCGACAGAGAAATCTATCTGGATCGTGTCAGATCTGGATGGATCGCTGCTCCGGCAAAAAATACGACGCATAAACGGGACGGAACGACGTTCGTTGGATTTGACACACCGTGTGTGTGTGATGCGCTTCTGAGCCAAAAAGTCGAGCTACAGGTAATGATCTTGAGTTATTAGCGAAGATGAGACTCCCGTTGCTGGCGGTTGTATTTGAAACAATTCTTCGTCTCGAATGGGTTACAACTGAGAGATACGATTGCAACGAGCGGGTTGGCGAGGTTCTTTTTTAATCGGCGCGATATCTCTCTCTCTCTCGGGGGCTGAATCAGCATCGACGCGTGGCGTGTGTCGTGCATGTCCGACGAAACTCGAATACTGGGACACGGAGCGCTAAACAGGTGAACAAGCGTGGGGTCGGCGACACGCGGTACACGGTTACGGATAGTCACGACGCCCTGCAGGCGACCGTTCCACAAACCGCCGCGCCGCGCCGCCCCCGGCGCAAACTTTCCGTTACGTTACGTGCCTGCACGATGGCCTGCGGCGTGTTGCTCGCCGCCCCTTTCGTCGCGCGAACCTCTCGTTTACCTTCGAATTCAACGATACATTGTCGTACATCAGCGCGTGGCCCAGATATTTTAATGAAAAAATATCGAGATCCTCGACTCGACAGTCGAAGCAAATCTTCGACTGTCCTTTTCAAGAGAGTCGCGATTTGCTTCGAGGGAAAGGCAGATTGTCTCTTCTCTCCTCAATCGGTCTCCTCAACGCAGCACTCTGTTGCTACTGTGACTCTCGTAATTATTTTTACAATGATAATATACCGTGTTATTTCTATTACGAACTCCATTGAAGAAGTTTCTTTCGGAAGTTAAGTTCAGCGCGAGGAATCGCTTGATTTCCTCCAATTCTTCAAATTGATGAATATGAACATTTGGTGGATGTTATTAATCACTCTGTTGCAGCTGTTATTTCTGCAAATTGTCATAATTGTTACATGAATATGTATGTGCAACGACAGGCGAATTGTTATAGACGAATCCACATCCTATACGCGTGTATAAATACCTTTGATATGTGTTAAATAAATATCTCATGTTAATTTTACGTTATTTTTGTTCAAGTATTGTTACATATTATACGAATATGTATGTGTATAAAACTACCCCGTGCAGCGGCAGATGAACTATTATTGATGAATCTATACCTTGTATATAAATACATTTTGCGTGTATTAACACTGGAACTACCGACGATTAAAGCGTAAAGTTTCTATCAGAAACATTTACGAGAAAATTATTTAAATATTTGAAAACACACACGTCTAAAATTGTAAATTGGTCATTTTAATCACTTGCGTTGAAAAACCGTGTTGCTGCGCGATAGCGCTTCCTTGACGTAACTACAGGGTGCTCGCTGAAAGACTGAATGATATGAAACAGAAATAACTTTTGCAAACGCATGTTTTTTTAATTTTTTATCATTTTATTTGGAAACATAATTAATGGATTTTTTTCAATATTATGCGTGAAAAACAGTAAATGAACAAGTTGTTCACTTTTTCATAACCCTTCAGTTTTTCAGTAGCCACCCTGTAGGTGGAATCGGCGTTTATCTATAGACAAAAATGGATAAAGTAATCTTGAAATAGATAAAGTAGGATCTTTATATTTATTTGCGCATGTGGTTTAAGTTCAATCGAAAGGAAAGTAATTAGGAGAGGAAGTTTCGATATGGCGCTGTAGCGACGAAATCTAAACAGTGCGATCGCGCTGCATGCCACTGAAACACGGTGAATTTCGACAATTTCAATTTCACCGCGGAAGAATCAGCTTGAACTTGAAGCATCGCCGAATTTCGATGGAAATTTTTTCGAAACGGCACGGTTCAAAGCGAGTTCCTTTGGCGACCTTCTTTGGGAATCGATGTTGTCCTTGTTTGGAACAACCGACCCAATTTCGCGAACACGAGGGGCAGCACGCGACGTCGACGAGAACGAATTCTGAATGAGGAGCGAAGGCGATGAAAAGACGAACGATTCTAGATCGTACCGATCGAGAGGCAGCGACATACTCCCCAGGGAGTAATCTATCGTCGATGCAATCGAGGCAAAGCGAATTTTAGCTCAAGGCGTAGCACGATCAATTCAATTATTATTCGCTTTACGTCACAATGATTCCTTTAATTACGCAAATTTCATCCGAAATCACGCTGCGGTCGGATTTTCCGGCGAATCCATATTTGGCATTCGCGCGTGAAATACGCAGTAACGCGAGGGAAAGTAGTTGAAGTGGAACGAAAAAAAAAAAAAAAAAAAAAAAAAAAAAGGGAAACGAAATTCGAAGGGAACGAGGGAACGTGCCGAAGTGTCAATCACCGATTTAGGATGAAGTCTGATGGCTTTCGGAAAAATATTTGACACGTATCTTTCTTTTCCTTTTATCGACAATCGTCCATGTTGAAGGAGTGAAAAACTAACCTCAAAGTTGGACCTCTGGGATATATCTTGTCAAATAACTCGGAAATTATCGTACAAATTAACGAAACGATGAATTTAATGGGTATTTGATGGATCGTTTTGCGAAATCATTTATTTAAATATTAGAATATTATATATTAGAAAAAGCGTGTTCTTTCTAATAATTTTTCGATAGTTTCTCCGAGTAAATCTTAATATTTTTTACGTATTGAATGTTTGTTCGTGAAAGCTATATATATCAAGTACAAATTACGGATAAATTGGAATCTTGATTATTGTTTTTGCATTCCAAAGGAATTCATCATTTAAAAACCTTCTCGCTGCAACAGAGTGCAAACGCGAATAACTAAACAGACGATCTCACTTTCACGAGTAATCGTTGGTTAGCAGCGATAAAAATCGTACATTCCGAACGTGATGATTGTAAGTTTGTAAAATCAAACAACGAGAAAGGAAACGAGAGCGATTATTATTACAATACATTACAAACACGTGGTTTTAAAATTGTTCATTATTTTATTTGGAAATATGATCGATGAATTTTTTTCAGTGTTACGCGCGAAAGACAACCACCATTTTTCTGCTCACAATTGAAAAAAATTGAAAATGAACAAGTTATGACTTTCAGTGGCCACCCTGTGTTATATACAGCAAGTGAGAAAAGAAGAAATATACGAGTGGCTGTTGCAGGAAGGAGGATACTTTTCGCTAATACAAATCCGACGATGATCCGACGATGATCGCGAAAAATCCCCACGATGGTGAAATCGAGGGAAAGAAAGAGAAAGAGAAAGGTCGAGGGATGAATACGGAGAAACGAATGCAGTGTAACGCATTTGAACGTGAGGAAATGAGGGGATGTGGCTTCAAGTCGACTGGCGACTGAATCGATCGCGACGGGGAAAAGTCGGGAATCGGATCAAGTCCATCGCTTAGCAAACCAGTCGACCGACCGGCTGACCAACCACGGGATACGCCTACTGCTTGTTCGCTCTCTTGCTTGCTTGCTTGCCTGCTTGCCTGCCACGGCACAAGCCAGGTCGTGTACGCCAGGTCACGAGGAGAGAGAGTCAGTCATACCGACGCCGTGCTACCATTCGCGTCACTCATTGGTCGGACATCTCGTCGAACAGCCTCCTCTCGAAGATACGCCACGCGGACTACCGATCTACCAGCTCGTTTTCCGTTCTCTTGGCAACTCCTCTCGGCCTGGTCCTCGCTCTCGTGGATGATAGTCGCGAGTCGCCGTCCTCGAGACGCCGATTTCTTCTCTCTTCGCGGAACGACGGGTGGGTAGACGATCGTTTCCAAAGGGTCTCGCTACTCGGAGAGAGTGTGAGATTGGACCGTGACGTTGTCTCTTTCGTTTTGGCTCTCGTTCGAGAATATGTGACGATCGTTTCCAACGGAGGATATCGGTCTGGAGAGAGCGTGAGATTGCATGCAACTTTGACTCTTTCGTTTCGGCTCGGTCTGAGAAAATTGCGTCGAGATCAATTTTTCGTGCAAGTTTCTATGAATCTTCGTCAATGTACAGGGATCACGATTCTGCTACTCTTGAATTTTCGAATATTTGAAACATTGATTTTCCGCGACATCGTTAACGCTAGAACCGCCGAAGCGGTCGAAATAATTAATTCATAACTTTGTTATAGACACATTGTAGATGCAAAACAATGTAGTTTCACTTACAAAGATTTTAAAGACCCAAATGATTTTTCATAAAATACACGAATAAATTCTCGAATTTTCATAGATATTTAAAACATCGATTTTCCGCGACATCGTTAACACTAGAATCTCTGAAGCGCGGTCGAAATAATTAATTCATAACTTTTGTTATAAACACATTGCAGATTTTACAACTTTAAAGATTCGAGTGAGTTTTCATAAAATGCACAAATAAAGGCTCGTGTACTCTATAAAATTGAATTTCACAGTTTCTTGAATATCTCCGATGGAGAATTCTACGCTTTAGTCTTTTGGTAGGTTCCAGTGCTATCGATCGATCTTCGTTAAATCGTTCGCGTTCGAAGCGAGGGACCTCGAGTTTAAGTGTTTAGATTCAGTGTTGGAAAATCGAAGGACGAGATTCGGAAGTTTCGTTGGAAAAGTCGCGAGTGCGTAGTTGGTTGCGCGAAGTAGGTTGCAGACAGCAAAGTAGCAGAGAAGTGCGGAACGCGATCGCGGATCGATACCCGTGGCTTCCTCCGCGGCCCGTTTCGCCGCCGTGCAATTAACGCCCCGCTCGATTTCCCTCTTTCTATTTTTTTTTCCCTCGAACCTTTCCTTCCTCAGTGCACGCGCGAGCGAGATTAATTGGTGATTGGATCACAGCTGGTCCGTCGTTGGGAACCGTTGACCCGTGCCGCGCGAGAGATTCGAACGTACCCACAGTCCCTTTCCCTCGTTCGACGTTCAAAAATAATTCAACGATCCAGTACGACGGATTTGAAATCGAAGAAAGTTACAAAATCTGCCGCGGAGGGTGAGCGAAGCTCTTTGAAAAGTTTCGCGCGTTCAAGGCCACCGGGCCGGTTCCCTCGATCGAAAGCGTTGCAGCAGTCGTTCGAAACCGAATTGAGGTTAGCGTGCCGCCGACGCTGGACCGTTTCATCGTTTACTGGTATTGACCGGGTGGGCGCTCGTGGCGCGCTCGACGCCGCTGCCATCTTTCGGAGGGATGGTTCACCCACAAGGGAGAAACGAGTATTTGGGCGGGCAGGAAGAGGAAAGGGAGTGATTGACGATCGACGACCGTGCGTTTCTCTCTCTCTCTCTATCTCTCTCTACCGTGTGATTGAACTCGGTTTACTTTACTTTACCGTACGGCAAGTGCCCAAGGGAAATTTACGCGTGAGAGAAAATGTCGAGGCAAAGTGTCTCGCGTACGCGAGTCGAATGACGATTAGGGGAGATCGGTCTCGCGGCTGCCAGCTCGATCAACACAGTGTAGGCCTCGTATGAGCACGTGTTGGAAAAGTTGGGTTGAGAAAACCAATGTTGATCGTCGAACGATGCGAAATATTCCTCGTCGTTTGAGACTCGGCCGCTTATCTATCCTCTTTCGAGGATAAGGCAATCAGACGCGGCACGCGTGTTGTTTTCTCCCGGCGGTCTCGTGCCGCGTCGTTTCCCGTGCTGCCGCCGCGCGGCGTTTCCCGGAAGCGTGCCTATTTTGGTCCGGCGTTGGAGGAGGGCGTGGATGGTTAATCGCGTGGCACTGCGTGAGATTGGGTTGGAGAGAATGCAATTCGGGTGCCAAATATTCCCAACGATCGCGAAATTCTCGGTTTCAAGGCTCCACTTTTCATTAGGACTCAAAGGTCGTCTAAACTAGGACTAATCGAGGGGAGAGAGGGAAGGGAAAAGATTGGCACGGATTCATGACATTCCTCGAGAAGTTCTCGTTAACCACTTGCGCTGGCAACTGATTGCGGACCATAACGAGTGACGCAACCGTGCACGATAATTTTTCGCATTCTTTTTGAATTCTCGTCGGTAATATCACTGGATAGAAATTGTTGAGAAGCAATAAATTTATCGTTTGCTTTGCCTGGGTTACATTTAAATATACTGACTGAGAAAATATTGCATTTTTGGGGCAAAAAATTCTCGACGTGCCTGGCACGTCGTTCCAACGGAAGAGATTAAAATTCAGTTGGCGTTATGGAAGATAAGCCTCGTGGCATGTCATTGGTTCGGTTTAAGGGGGGAGGGAGGGGAGGGAGTAGGTCGCGTTCGCGTCGTGTGGAAAGGATCGCTGGATCGGACGGGGCGATCGATAGGGGCGGCGGCAAGGTGTCGTTGCAGCCCGGTGTCGCTTATCGGTTCGCGCGATCCGATCGGTATCGGAAACAGCAGAAACGTTTGGTGGCCTTGCCTCGGCTCGCGCGACCTTCCTTCCTCCCGTGATTCGTCGTCGCCCAATTTCTCGTCGAATGGTGGGTCTGGCGTCGCGCGCGCCGGTGCTGCCGCCAGGTGGTATCCAGCGGAGTCGCGCACGAGTCCGTACTCTCTCGGGGTGAGAGAGTTTGGGGTGAGAGAGAGAGTGTGGTGCGCCAAGTGAGTCGGCGTGATCGCGTAATCGAAGGAACGTCGGGTGTTTGGACGTTGCCGTGGACGCTGTCGTAGACACGTTGTCTACTCTGCGGCCTCGCTCTTTGCCTCTTCCCGCCCACCGTTTCTCCCCCTTTTTCACCGTCTTTCTTCGCCGTCTCGTTTCTAACCTTTCGTCTCCTGGTACGTTACTCGGACGCTCTGTCGGCGCGAACGCGGTTGTCGGTTATCGGTTGTTGTTGTAAATACCAGTTGGTGCGTGAATGGGATTGGTTGCACGTGCGTGAGTCCGCGGTGAATGGCGTGTCGGAGGTGTGTCGTTGGATGGAAGGCTAGTCTTCTCGAGGGATCGGTCGCGTGCGTATGCAGGTCGAGAGGAGCTGAGAGAGGATCGGGTTACGGCCCGTTCCTCCTCATCGAATGTGCCGCGTCCGCAGGACATCGAACGACTGGGATTGGGAGCGTATCGTTCGAACTTGAGATTGCAAGGAAGCAGAAAAACGTTGGAGAGAAAGGAGGACGAGCCCAGCTGAAGAAGCGTGAACGAACGAGAAGCAGGAGATAGAAGAGAAGAGAGAGAGAGAGAGAGAGAGCGTCGGAGGGAAAAAGCGTGGCCGTGCGTGCGAGAGGAGGCGAGCTCGCGGCAGGAGCAGCAGCCACGGAGGCAGAGCGAGAGAGGCGGAGTGAACGAGGGGCGATAATCGAGGATTTGAATGGGTGGGCCGGGAGCCGGTAGGGTTAGCAGGCACGAGCTGAACGCGGTGCCAAAGAGCGACGTCGGTCACGGGGATCGAACCCTCGTAATCGGCGAGCCAACAGCACCGGCACCGGCCTGTCGGTGTCATCCTCCGACTTCGATCACCACGTCGACCTCGAACTCGACGACTTCCGGCCACCACCTGGTCCCCGCCCAGCTGCCACCCTCGCCGCCGCCGCTCACCTCGCTGCACATCGCCGTCGACAACAACTGCATCGGCAACAGCAGCAACACCACCACCGCCAAGCCAGACGCGATCTCGAACGGTACCAAGGCTGCTGCCACCATGTCCTCGCCGCCCAAGCATCGAAGGGGCTTCGACCCCAACGACGTAAACGCCACCGACTATCGCCGTTATCGTCGCGTTAAAACGACGAGACGGTGAGTTTCTATCCCATCATGCCTTTCTTCTTCTTCTTCTTCTTCTTCTTCTTCTTCTTTTGTCTTCTCCGTTACGAGAAGAGTTACATACGTGTGTCACCTTGCCATTTATGTACAATACCCTTGTCTCTGTCTACGGAACGAGAGACGACTCCTCCTCTTTTATGGAACAGCCATAATTCGATTCGAGTCGTCGTTAAAGAGAATTTTTAACTCGATCGAGAGATCGTAACTCGTTCCGTAGCCGACCCTGACCAACGCCTCTACCTTATTTTCATGTTTTGCCTAACTACCCCGGTGCTGCAAGCATCCTCGAGTCCTCGTGTATCCGCCAGCAGAGTCAATGTTTTCGGGTGATTCGTACACCCCCATCCGTGATCGTCTATGATCGTCTATAGTCAGCTCGTGTCGAATAATTTAAAGGGCGGCGAGCGTCCATCGTTCGAGAGATTTCGAACGATTAACGCATCGCCCAGTGATTCGCGATTGAATCTCCTCGCGACTCGTTATCGATTCGTTAACAAACGAACTAGATAACGTTTCCGGTGAAATCAACGCGAGGAAACTTGGACGAAGCATGATCCCAAGCGATACCACATGATATTCCCCACCGATATTCCCGATATCGTCCGTCCGGAACGCGGCGTTCCGAGACTTTCACGCAGCTTCCACTGACAGCGAATGCACAATGTTCACAGAGGCTTTGTATGTTCCACACCGTGACCTTGGGCGCCTTGGACACAGACCTCCCCTGCGACATCTCTCCCTGCGACATGTATCTGTCAGCACGAGGCATTAAAACACACACAAGCTTGCGATGTTCGATGTTGGGCCGCTTAACTGGTTGTACCTCCTGTCACGAAAAAAAAGAAAAAAAAAACAAAAAAAAAAAAAAAAAAAAAAAAAAAAAAAAAAAAAAAAAAAAAAAAAAAAAAACGAATGCGCTGCGAAATGTATCGGAATCGAAGTCGAGAAACGTGAATGAGGTGCGATTTGCGATTTGCGACGATCCAAGTGGCTGCGTGCGTCCTCAGCGTAGATATTTGTGAAAGTGAAAGAGAGAGAGATAAAAAAATGTAAAAGGAAAAGAAAAAAGTGAAAGAACAGAGAATGAAAGCATATAGTATGTGTAATATATATCGGGTCTCGTCGTTATCCCGACGCTTTCGATCGGAGCTTGGAATGCGATGCAATGGAATGGAATGACACGGAATGAAGAGTCTTGCACCCTGGACGATAAAGCTTTCACGCACTACTCAATTATCCGGCATGGACCGGGGAAGGGACGAGCACGCGGCTCTCTCTCCCTCCCGTGTCTGTCCTCTTCTCTCTGATCTCGCTGACGAGAATATATCTGAAACGCTTTGTTCGATGTGACCCCCAAAGAAATTGACTTCCGCTCGGAGAAATGTGCGAGGAAATGCAGGAAATCGCAATCGTCCTCCTTTCTGTCCCAGTGTACTGACAATGAGAGAAACCGTCGCGCTACCAACCGAACCTAACCTCTAATTCACCATTCTCTCTCGATTGTCCCGAATGAATCCGCGCAATCGCCATTTCTTTTTTTCTTTTTAACGCACGCGTTTCCTCCCAACTTTCGCACAGTGGTCGACGAAAATCGCGTCCTCACGGCCAAACGAAATTTTCTCTTCCACAGGACGAGAAAGATATTATTTTTTTGTACAATCATGCGAACGAGTACGACGCGCCGGAGTCAAAATTCCGAAGATCAGAGTGAAGCTAACTCTTTTAATTATGGAATTTTAACTATAGAATTATAGGTAAATAAAGGGTTTGAATTATTTTAATTCAATTATATATAAGCGTTCTTCGACTGTTCAGGTGTATCGTTTAAGCGTATTTTCATCTACGTATGGAGCAGAGTACTGCTTGCGGCATAATTCGAATTTTGAGAGTGGTTTCAAAAGAACGATCAAGACGAAAAAAGAAGAGCATACAAAATTTTAAATGCAACCTCCTGCAACTTTTAAATAGACACAGATTTTTAAAAAGAAGCCCGTGATACTTGAACGTCTGGATAGTTACGCTTGAATCTTGAATCATTTTTCGGTCATTTCCGATAATTTGATAAAAAAGAATAAATACTTGGAATTAATCAGCATTCAGTGTTCTACAAACTTCAAACTGAAAGAATCCCAAAGAGAAATTCCTTTTTCACAAAAACTCCAGGTTACCTTTGTTTCTAAACGTTCTTATACAGGGTGTTTCATTTTAATCTACAAATGCAATTATCTCCGGAATTATTCGTCGTTTAAAAAATATCTCAAATACATTTTTTGAGAGGACGGTAATTTGGTACACTTTGGAAGTACAAAGGTCACTGCTATTTTTTTTTTTTCAAATAAAATTATAATTTGCGTAGATGAAAAAAAATTTCGTTTTCACAGAAACTCAATGTCACCGTCAATTTCTCAAACGTCGTCATGTACTTTTAACTCGATAACGTTGAATCTGGCGTCACACTACGATCTAAAATCGTGGAGTAACGCTAAAATAATTTTGGCCACGAAAACGCAGCCTCCAGACCGCTGGTGCGTCGCCTCGCACGAGATAAAAGAGAAGTAAGTTATTTACTATCAAGGTAAAAAAAAAAAAAAAAAGACAAAGTTTCTGTCTCAGTGCGCTCGATGAAACGTCTCACCTTGCGTTTAAATCGTTCAAACGAGCGTCGCAAAAATCGACGCGTCACCCTCTGTTATTTCCCCGTTATTGTTTTTATCTCTGCTGTTGGTTCGTTGCTCCAAGGAACAACGCGCGCGTGTCCGACCGCTCGCTGCAGCAACGTTGCATGCGTTGTTTTTTAATATCGCGCGTGCACGTGTGTCTTTTTTCGAGGTGGACGACTTTCAAGCTCGATGGACGGAACGAGCGTGCAACTCACGCGCGATGTAACAACTCTCCGAAGATGCCCGAACTCGGAGATGGGGATGGGAATAGAGGGGTGCAGGTTGCAAAGGTGGAAAACTCAAGTGCCGAGTCGCAACGAATTCTCGTCTCGCGGATTTTCCACGAGCCTTTCCACCTATGTTTAATCTGTCCAGGGACAATTAATGCTCTCCGTTGCGTAAGCTCGTCCGTTGTTCGCGTTGACGGCGAACTTTTAATCAACGAGTCGAGCGTGCTCTCGACGAGGGGCAATCGGTTTCGAATTTTCAACGAGCTCGCATCGATGGTTTCGCGTTCGAGGAGATTCGTCGCGAGAAATCGCGCGACGTTCTTGAGAATAAATGTTCCAACAAAAATTTCCGCCTCTGCATCCCCCCCTCTCGTTTTTTTTTCTTTTTTTCGATTGAAAGTTGTTCGCTATATCGCGCGGTTCGTTATAAAATTGCGAACAATTTTTCTTCTTTCTTTTTTTTTTCCTCTGATGAAACCGGATCGCTGGAAACGGGATTAAATATCGCATGTCGAGTGTAGTACCGCTCCCTCTTGCCTCTTTGTTTGAGCTCGTCGGTGGCGCACAGGCAAGAATAGGGTGACGGGACTCGCGATGAAGAGTCTCGGATCGAGACCGATCGATCGAGCGTTCTCAGTCAGTTACAGAGTTTGGTGATCGAAAGGGCAGCCCTGTCGATCGATAAATACGAACGAGCCGCTATTTTATTATTTCGGTTGTTTGGAGAGTTTCGCTGGCTTGGGCGAAATCGCGAGCGAAGGGGGGACGGATCTGATATTGTACAGGGTGGGTCAAAGAGTATTTAACATTTCTACCGAAATAAATTCGTAATTATCTTCTACTAGATTTATATTTTTATTTCTCTGTAATATAAGTAATTCAATTATGTATTTAATTTTGTGTCATTTATTTTTTGTCACAGTGTAATTTGTGTTATTAACTTTTTTACCTCCTTTGTGTCTTTATTTTGAACTCGAATTTAATTTGAAATTAACGAAATTAGTTTTTTCCTTGTATTTTAATTTCTAAGAAAAAAAGTTCGTAATTATTTTGTCACATTTATATTTTCATTTCTACGCAATTTGATTATGTATTTAATTTCGTGTCATTTATTTTCTGTCGTAATGTGATTTGTGTTATTAACTATCTTACCATCGTCTTGTGTTTTTTTGTTTTGGACTCGAATTTAATTCGAAATTAACAAAATTAATTTTTTCCTTGTATTTTAATTTCTAAGAAAAAAAGTTCGTAATTATTTTGTCACATTTATATTTTCATTTCTACGCAATTTGATTATGTATTTAATTTCGTGTCATTTATTTTCTGTCGTAATGTGATTTGTGTTATTAACTATCTTACCATCGTCTTGTGTTTTTTTGTTTTGAACTCGAATTTAATTTGAAATTAACAAAATTAATTTTTTCCTTGTATTTTGATGTTTTATCAAACTTTCGGCTCACCTTGTACATTCCAAAGCAACGTTCAACGACACAGAATCGCACGAGTTTCGTTCATCTTCTTTTCCTCTTTTTTTCCAAGTGGCGAGCAACACGAAGGAGCGCGCTTAATCGCGTGAGCGACAGATGACGACTTAAACGTTGCCGGGATTAATAATACATGTCGCGTGAAATGGAACAGCTAGCCATAGGCTATAGCCGGGCACATTGTCGTCAACGATTCGTGATTCGCGATTCACTTCTGCTCTGTAATGACAGGGCGGAAAGGTACGTATCAGGTTGGCCAAAAGATAACTGCGTGCGCAAACGAAACGCGAATTTCTCACGGGAAACAAAAGCTCCATTAATAAACATTATCTTTCGCCATCATCTTCCAGGGAATTCCGTCGTTTCTCATATTTTCAAACGGAACAAACAGAAGTTCCAAGAACGACTCGATATCCTCGTCAACAGTGAAATTTGGCAAACCAATTCTGACAATGCCACAGTTCGAGGGCTCTTTCATCACGTACATTCGTAATAATTTTGTTGCGTCGTGAATGCCGCTCGACCCCGTTTACGTGATTTCTCAAAAAACAGCGTCGTTTCAATCCCTCCCTCGAACTCGAACTCGAACGAGTGGCGAGCAAATATTCGAGAAGATCAGCGCAAGCGGCGCGTTCGCTGCTCACTCGGTCGTTTCTTTCTGCATTTCCACGTTCGCGGCGTCGCCGATCGTAATTGGCGGCCGGGCCGGTGATAATTTCGAGTCAAGGCGAGGCCTAATTTACCGTTACCTAACACACGTTCCACAAGCCCGTCTATATGTCTCCCTTTTCAACGCGATCCTTCATTCAGTCGTGGTATTTCTTCTCAGTGGTTACAAGCTTTCTGAAGCCTTTTAACCGTTTGTGTTGTAAACCATTGCCTTCGGACCAGGCTCGTCGCTCCTCGCTCCAGCCCCCCTTCCTTCTTCCCTTCCCCCCCCTTCCATCTTTCGTTGTTCCAAATCGACAATTTAAATTTCAATTGAATTCAATATAATTTCAACACGCTCCACTTCGTTGGACAAATTTTCACCGTCGCATTGAACCTGACGATCCTCAATCGTTCTTCGAATTCTAGTAGAAATTTGTAAATTGTTTGTCGGCGACAAAAATTGTTGCCAACGATCCTGTTGTATTTAAAAAACTTTCTCCTTTGGTCGAGCAAATTTTCACCGTCGATCTTCGATCATTCTTCGAATTAAGTCCAGCAGAAATTCGTGAACGCGATGAAAATTATTTCTCGCTTGACCTGAACTGAATTGTGTCTTTTATCGACGATCCTTGGATGCTGAGAGATATTTCGACGTGCGTAACGTTCGTAATCGACGCGCGAGGAATCGGCGATCGTCAGTGGCATTGGTACGTCACTGAGGAGACCGCGACGTAGCATTGAACGGGCTATCTCCTCGAATCCGCCAGTGCGGACACGATAGTTAGCGGTTAGTCGTATGCACGGCTTCAGTTCTGCCACTGGTGAAAATCTGTATCTGCGGTTTCGCGCGTACGATGAGCCACCCCCGAGTTTCGCCATCGCGCGCCGCGTTCCCCCCCAAAAAGTTCACTCGATCGCACGTTTGTTAATTGGAAAACGACCCGCACGGGATAAAATCTGCCCGCATCCGACTGCGATCGAATTGCCAAAAAAAGTTCCAAAAACGGACACACGGGACATCCGCATGTCCGGAATTCGCGCGTTTGCTCGATCGCAGCGAGCTCTCGTCGTGCGACAATAATAAAAAAGGAAAAAACGAAAATGGCATAACGGGAGGAAAACGTGCGAAAGATCGACGAGAACGATACTCGCCCTCGACTTGGTGTTAAATTTCAACTCGCCGACCCGTTAAATCGAATCGAGCGATCGGATAATTTCCCCTTCGACGTGAGTTTCTCGCGTGATCCAGACGCCTCGCTCGAATTGAAAATCGCTTTCGTCCCCACGAACGACTGCGATTAAACTCTGTTTTGTAATTCGCGATCGACTGAAAATCGCCAAGAGAAGAAAAAAAAAAAAAAGAAAGAGAGAGAGAAAGAACGAACAGTCACGTTTGACAGGCCACGCGAGCTCCGAGGATCAGCTGCGGGTTTTCGTGACGGTGGATTTCTGTGTGGGACCAGCTACGATGTGCCCGATGGTGTGATATGGGTGTCGGGCTGGTGGTGCTGCAGTCAGTGGTCTTGCTGGTCGTTAGCAACATCGTTCTACGATCTGTCGGCTTTTGCACCGTCTGTCTACCGTACTCGCTGGTCCTAGCTGTTTTCGTCGCGAGCGCATTGTACTTGTAAGTACCGCACACCGTACCAGCACCAGCCAATTGCTAGCGATACCAGATCGTCGAGAGTTAGTCACGCGCAATTTGTGATTGAAATTGTAATTTGACTCGTTCGATCGTCCTTTGCAGCGAAACTCTCTGTCCAGGAGACCTTGAGGGAGAAGGGAGAAAATGTCTTTTCTGTTTTAAAGCGCGCGTTAGATTGACTTTCTCGCCATGACGGCAACGACGATCGAAATCGTGACGTTAGAGCTTGACACTCTTGATTAAGCTGACAGCTGATGGGCGAACGTTCGAAAAACAACCGGAGAACGTAAGCCGACGCGGCCCTCGTCGAATTACGATCCGCGTGATTCGACAGATAAACTTAGTTCGCGAAACGACGTGCTCGGAGTGCGTCTCGTTTATTCCGCCGGATCGTTGAAATTCGAGATTTGCGACCACGCCACGGGACTGAAAGACAGCACGCTCTCTCCAAAAATTATTAAATTCCTTTTCACTGAACGAACCTCAACGAAGCCTTTGTCAAAAGTCACAGAAATTAAACTCTTTGCATCTTCGTCGACGTGTATAACATTTTTGTTGAAAGAAAATAAAATGGAGTAGTAAAAAATAGAAGTGTAGCAATGCTTGGCATTTTGGGATCGAAATGATGGTACATTTCGCGAAAAACAGCGGAGACAAAGGAAATACGAGCTTGATAATTGTTTAATACTTGTTAGTATGACTATCTTTGCGTTCAATAACAGCAGCCATTCTTTGAGACAAAGATTTATAGTGGTAGTATCTTAATGATTTCTTTTGGCCTAATTCTTCCCACTCCTTCGTGATGCATTTTTTTAATTCGTTAATTTTTGCGAATAGTCTTCCATTCTGATATGTACGATCCTCGCCAAATTTCCTATAATACTCAAATTCGGAGACTTGGCTGACCACTCTAAAACACGAATTTCTTACTTTTTTCGTAAAGTACCATTTTGCTATTTTCGTGGTGCGTTATCACTCTCGAAAAATGCCATCATACTTCTTATACTATTTAATTCTCCTGTAATAAATTTTATTCATTACTTCACTACACTTTTGTCGTGCTATTTAATTTCATCTTTATCTTACCTTGATGATCAATACCTGTCCAAATCATTATACCATTTTCCGCGGTACGACGACACAAAACTTGTTACTCCATTCATAAATCTTGATAATACATCTGGTGGTCAGTGGAACACCGAACGATAACGAAACAAAAATAACTTTTACAGACACGTGTTTTTTTAATTTTCTTTTATTTATTATTTTATTTGAAAAATATAATTAATATAATTAACCTACAAAGAACGAAAATGGGAAAGATTGAAAATGAACAAGTTATGACTTTTTCAAACCCCGTAGTAGCGGAGGGCATCAGATTCGTCTAAATTGAACCTCTTTTCATCGGTATGACGAGATACGACTCTTCTTACACGTAATACAAGAAAGTACAGAGCGTGCTGTCTTTTTGTCCCGTAGTGGTTTTTGATCTCTTTGGAATCTCGCGACTCATCGGTGTTTCTCGGCGAATGAATTATCGGCCCTCGCATCTGTTGATTCGCCCGAGAAGTCCGGGAGAGACGGAGGACGCTGTAAAAAGTCCGCCTCTCGTTTGGCCGGTTGCCGCGCGCGTATCGCCCGATCATAATCGACCGAAACTACTTCCGAGCCATCGGGCTCGGGCCAGATATCGCCGCCACAGTGGTCTGAGAATCGCGTTTTTACGGCCAAGAGTCAATTTTTCAATTTCTTCCTTTCCTCGTTTGTGAAACAAGGACCCTTCGAGACTCTGGAATCCAACGTGTTGCTCGTTTCAGACAGTTGAGTGGACGAGCGCAGTCTGCAAATCAAAAAGTGAATTCTTTCAGTTGCTAATTACAGAGCAAAGGGTTTGAGTTTTTTTTTAATCCATTTTAATCCACGTACAAGTAGAATACTACTGTTTGTAGCAATTCTTGAAAAAAATCTTGTATTACGTGAAAGTTTAAACAATTGTTAAGAAGAGCACATAAATTTTGAGCGACTTTTAAATAGACATGAATTTTTAGAAGCTCGTGATACTTGTTAGTCGTGTTTGAATCTTCAACCATCACTATCGCCACAATTTTTCAGTCATATCCGATAATCAAGAAAAAAAAAAAATGCTTGGGATGAAAATTAATTAATCAATCAGCATTCGGCGTTCTACAAATTTCAAACTGAAAGAATTGACAGAAATTCAACTTGTACTTTGATTTGAAATATTGAAATGACGCCTAACCTAACCTAAACCTAACCTAAATCTACGTCCAGAAAAGCTATTAGTTTTAAGGAGATACTTTAGTTTTATAAAATTTATCGTACGAAAGGGACGAGACAGGCATACCGTTCTCTAGATTTTATAAGAAATATCTCCTAAATTAATGAGTTTCAGACGTACATAGGTTAATTCCTTTTTTTTGTAGAGAACGACCTGCTGCAGCCATCGATTGATGCCAAAAAAATTGCCATAATTACATTTGAAGAGATAATCATGACTTTCGCAAACTAAATATATGAAATCACTGTCCTCTCAAAGCCGGAGACAATTTCGGGAATAATTGGCAATTTATAGATTTTTGACTCTTGATGACTCTTAATTAATTAAGATGAATTCGAACGACCTACAATCAGCAACTCGATGATCTGAAATCTTTCAGAGAGTAATTCCCACGGAAGAAACGAATCTTGGCCACGAAAATGCGACGATCTCCAGACACATTGTGCGCGCTGTTGCGTTATTGGCCTCGCGTCTGACAATGAACCACCGTAACTACTTTCTCCGTAATGGCCGGCTTATCAGGGAAGGACAATACGGTATTGTGCGCCCGGCGAACAATGGAAGACCCGTGTCACGCGGCTGCCCCTGTTATCGATATTAGCATTAACGCGGAAGCGGAAAGTAGCGCGAGAGCGAATTAGTAGTTTCCTCGGACAGCAGTGGCGCGAGTTCCGGGCCGCCAAACTCGCGCCAACATTGCCGAGCGTAAATCGAGTAGCGGGCGAGCCGTGCTTGTTCCGGGACGCACGGAACACGTAGGCACGCCGTCGGTCCGGTTCGGACTTTCTAAGGATTCTTACCTCTCTTAATCTAGGCTCGGAAGCAAGATGCCGCTTGCACGAACGAAATTTTAACGCGACGTAAGCCGCGAGTACAGCCAGCCTCCCCCGGCTTGGGATTTGTTTCGAACGAGCCGGCGACGAGATGACGATGTGGATCGAGAGATTGTTGCTCTCGTTGGTGATACTTCCGGGCGGACAGGGCGACCATCGTAGTCAGTTGCCCCGGCACAAGAAGCGGTGACCAGTAACCTTAATGCTGCCCCCCCCCCACCCCCTGTCGCTCTTCTTACACCCAGTCTGTAGCAGCTTCATTAGTCGACGCTTTTCTTCCCGTTGTCGATTCGCGCGAAATTTACGTAGAATTAATTTATTCAATCCCTTGAGCGTTCTGTCGAATCCCTTGACTTTGAGACCATACCGTAGGAATTCAGTCGAGAACGTCGAGATTTTTCGTCAAATCAAACCACTGAATTCCATTGCATCGATAACCAATATTACTTATTTATTCGTATTCTGCATTGAATTGTTAGCGCACGTACTAAAAATTTTTTTAAGTTTTTGTAACAATCGTCAAGGAGATTTATAAAAAAATCTAAGGAGATAAACACACAGTTGTTGTCAAGTAATTTGAGAAAGAGAGTTTGACATAATTTACATTGTATAAGAATGTATATTTTGTCGCATACGTCTTATTTAACATACGTTCTAAAAATAAAGTATACGTAGTTATTCTTTTTCTTTGTAGGTAAATGTACCAAGTTATCAAACAATTACGTAGTGTCTATAAAATATGAATACACACAACGTGAATCATCTGTTGTGTCACGTTTGCTTGTACTTTTTCTGACCATTTTATTATACCAATTTTTTCATTTTAAGGATAAAAAAAGAAAAAAACATATTTAAATAATGTATGACTCGTGGAACGTGCAATTGTTGAATTAGCGTTCGCTTACGTCTGATTGAAATGAGATTTACTGAACTTATGGTCGATCAAATTTTCCGGACGCCTACAGGCGCCTACAGTGTACAAGCGCAAATTTACTAAGCGCTTTTAGGCGCCAAGAGTAATTAGTGTCGAGTATACCCTTCATGTAGAAAAAACAATCGCTATTTTGCGACTTACTGTAAAATTTAGGTGAAAAAATTATACGTATTCGTAATTTTAGCACGTTTTACAATATTTCAAGGGAACAAAAACAAAAAAAAAAAATTTTTTTTAAAGAAAATTTATCAGTTTGTTACGATTTAACTCAATCTTACAGCAAGTGCATTTACTGTATTTTCGTCGCCAAGAAACAATTAAGCACGCCACATTCTCGGAGTAAAACAAAACACTCAAGGGGTTAATATAAAATTTATTCGATTTTATTTTAACCGCGCCCGTGAGCAAACTCGTATTTAACGAACGTTCGATCACTTTCTTCCTCTGAGGGAGAAACCTAACGAGGGATCGTTGTGTGTGCAAACACGCACGCTTGAAACGCAGTTTCGAAAGAAGCAGAAATCGAGAGAATATCGATGAAAACTCCTTCTTCCGCGATTGCAAACTGATGGTAACTTTGACCAGTAGCTGTTGCACGTCGGCGATCAAACGTCTACTTGATCAACGTAGTCCCTCAGTTGGAAGATCCGCGCCGATTGCACAAGTGCCCTCCTATTGCGCTCGGCTTACCGTTTACCTCTCTCGTAAGTGATTTCGAATTGCAAATTTCGTTAGATGATTTCGTCGTTGACCGTAGCTGGGGCGAAGCGCTCTTCGTTTTTTCCCGAGTAACGTAGGTGGTAATCGCGCCAGTTGTGTAATTGCGTTCGGCACGATAGTGAGTGTGTATCGATTCGTAGATTTGAGAAATCGTAACGCGTAGATGCGTTTGCTTTTGCCAGAGTAAGACGAGCGCGATCGTCGCTTCAACGATGCGATACGTAGCGTATCTGAGCGACCAGAACGCTCCTCGAGTTATCCAGCAGTGCGGCGTGTCGGTAAGGCAGGTACCGACACGTGCGAAAGCTCTCTCTCATCCGGAAAGTTGAGCAGCTGAGCTCGCGAAAGTTGAGCAGCTTCTCGCCAGGCGGCGTCTCGGGCATATTCCGACGTTTGGCCATTGCGAGGCTCGTCGATCGCTCTGTTCGATCCCCTTTCCCTCGTCCCAAGGTTAATCGAAGGAGATGGCTTCGACCTAGAAACATTCGCAGAAAAATTGACTCAATCTGTCTTGCGTTGGTTCGGACAAGAAAATACTTTGCTCGAGGAAGAAGGACGGAGAAGAAATACGACTCGATAATCGTGTCGAATTCCGACGCGAGATCGTCGAGGTTAGGTGAAACAATATCACATCCCCGTTAGCCTAGTTGAGGATGAAAGCCTTGCCAGCGGGATGGAAAATTGTCGTTGGTTCACCGTTGGTCGGGACGATGCGAACGATTCTGGTAGCTAGATCGATTAGTTGGCGGGATATCGATCGTTGCCTGCAACCAGAGAGGAGACCGTTAGCGCTAAACCAACGCTATCGAACCAGCTCGGCGTCGTGCGGTGGTTTGATTACCCGAGGATCTCGAATTAGGTCTGGGTCAGTGCAGATAAAAGATTTCCACGTGTCCCAGATTCGTTCGTGGCCGCCGCTGCTTTCGAATCTGTTATCGTCGATATCGATACGATAGGGGCAGTCTTCAAAGGAATTTTCGGCGCGGGAGCAGTGCGAGTCGATCTCGAGGATCGAAAGCGGTAACTGCGTGAATAATCTTTGGCTGTTTTAGGACACCTTTGAGTTACGTTTTTTTAATTGAACGTTTCGTTCGAGGGAGGGAAATTGCTACGCCCGTACGTATCGAACGATCGCGTCCTTCAGCGCTCGCGCAAAGTATCCTCGGTTCGGGAGGTTCGATATCGGGGGGGAAAGTAATATCGCACGGTCGTTTCACTCGCGACGCGGGCTCCCTCCCCCCTCCCGAGGCAGAGAGACCGTACATCGCCCGTTATATTCGTTGCCACGAAAGTTTCCAGCGCGTGTTCAGTCCGACAAATTTATTTGGCCATCGACCGTACACGGTGATCGAGAAGACGTTGCGAAACTCGATCGAGAGAGAAACTTTCGCCTCGAAACTCGAGGACGTTCAACACCTTGTTTAGTACTTGGCATGCTCGCTTGGTACCCGCGATAAATTCACGAGAGCTTCTTGGAACTTTGACCTTGGTCTGGTCGAAAGCAAACAAAACAAGCAACAACTCTGTTGGCAAGCTGTATCCGATCGTTCGCTATTTGTCGCGTCAAACGACGACACGGCTTCCGGCCTCGTTTTTTCGCCTTTCTCTCGGAAATCGTCGAGGCTTTCCATCAGGCTGGGAGAGGATCCTGGTGACTTTATTTGGGAGGAAAGGGCAGAGTGGTAGCGTTGGAGGCAGCACGTTTCTAAATCTCTCGATCGGGTGGATTCGGCGGAGCGTGGCACGGAAGAAATCGCGGCGAGAGACTGAGAAACGTGGAAGAAGAAAAGGGAGGTTCGAAGGTGTCGGAGGATAATACAGGAGTCGCCGGCGTGGCTAGATATCGACTTTGGAACCCGACGCACGAGCAGCAGCGGGAACGGTACGGTGTGGCGGGGATTGGGGGCGGGTGGATGGATGGGCGAGTGGGTGGTCGGTCGGGGGTGGGACGGTGGATTCCACCCTGCCGTTCATACATCCACGCGCACCCGCCGGTGCGCACAAACCCGTTTTCGGCATATACAAACGCGGTGAAACCCGGTTTCGAACACACAGCACACAAATGGACGACTGCGAGAGCGAGCGTGTGCCGTGGTCGCCTCCAACAGGCACGCGTTGCCCGCCCAACTAAACTCCACCCTCCGCACCCCTTCGTTCTTCTCGTGCCCTTCCTCCTCCCGGAGGAGGCTAACCGAGCGAGGCGCGATTATCGTCGTGACAGAGACGCCACTCCAAAACT
>KQ435724.1:2290626-2326994 GCA_001276565.1 Melipona quadrifasciata | reverse complement strand
AATGGAGAAAGCTAGGTGAGGAAGGACAGAGGAGGCAGTGGGAGATTTTGCAGCGACGGTGGCGCCGCCTTGCAACGCCGCGGCGGTTCCAAGTATCAAGCCTAGCACCTCTGCCATCCTTTGCCACCAGGTCCAACCTACCTACCTACCCGTAAACGCACAAACACCTCACCGTTTTAACTCGAACGAAGGCGCGAGACTGACTCTCTCTCTCTCTCCCTCTCTTGTCTCGTTGCCGCTTAAATACTCGCGGTCATCCTACCTCGTCATCTTTTCGCCACTTTCTTTACCCTGCTTTCCCTCTTTGTCTCTCCCATACATGCACACACACACACATATATATATATATATAGAGAGAGAGAGAGAAGGACACACACTCGTTATTTCATCGTCGCTCCGTGGTTGTTCCTTTCGTACTCCTCGGCTTTTACCATCTTTTCGCCGCTCTCTCGCTCTGCCTCCCGCCGCCATCCTGCCGCCCGCCCTTCTGCCCCTACCCGCGCGCCTCCTGACGTGCCCCTACTCTAGTCGGTCGTTTCGTCCTTTTCTGGTATCTACGAGAGTCTTGCAACACGCACGTCCGTCTCCCGACGATTCAGAGGCCCACGAAACACGGGGAAACGTGGTTGTCGGAGGTGAATTTGCCTACCGGTGGTCGCGCGACGTCATCGCCACCATCGTTATCGTCGTCATTATCAACCGTCTCTCTCCTGTGTGCGACAGTGCGGTGCTCGAATGCTCTCCGTTTCCTTCCGCTCTCCCGTGTCTTTTCTCCTTCTTCTCCTTTTCCTTTCTTTCGCTTTCTTCTCTCATTGCGTTCCCCTGCGTGTCCTCCCTTCCGTCTCGCGCATCTACGCTTCCACCCTACTGCTTCCCACCCTTTGTTTTCAACCGCGCCGCACGCCGACGAGCCTCCGTCAGTGTTCTCGCGTCCGCGACTTTTCGCGACCGTCCGATAGCGATCCTCCTCCCGCTCGAATTCACGCGACGACTCGCCAAAGTGGACCCGTCTATTTTGGCCGTCCTCGCGCGGCGAGATTCGGAGGAATTCCGAGAGTGCGTCTCGTTCGTTTCTCCCTCGACCATCCGCGTGAACGTGCCTCGTACGACTGGGTGAAAAACCAACGAGCAAGGGGCGGAAGCGAAGCAGGCAACGGGCGGAGCAGGGGGGAGCGGGGAAACAGGCAGGAGAGAGCAGCTCGCAACGAGGAAAACACGGTTCCGCCACGGGGGTGGTTACCGCCGCTAATCGAATCGACGGGGACGCGCGCGGCAGTGCACCTCTCTCGGCTTCCTCGGAAAGTGTGACGAACGTTTTTCGTTTTTGATCACGTTTCTCATTTCTCAGTCGTACAAACGGAGAGGACGATTTCGCGTTTCGAGCGTTTTTGCAACGTCTCTCCGAGATCGAGGAGGGAATCGAGGACGAGGACGAGGGCGAGGACGAGGACGAGGACGAGGACGAGGGCGAGGGCGAGGACGCGGACGAGCGGTGATCGCACGAGGCGAACTCGTGTCCCGGCGATTGAAACGAAACGATTGCGTGACGGTGGGCTTTATCGGTGGTGTTCGGCTGCTCTCGAAATCCTTTCGAGCGTCCTTGAGAATGGCCTCGCACCGTTCGCGCGCCATTTCCCCTCGAAATTCCCCTTCGTCGCGGAGCCTCGTCCTCGTTCGAGGTGGACTCGCCTAGCGCGATGAAACCAGCCGACGACTACCGGCCGCCGCGGTTCGATATCCACTGAAACCCCTTTCTCTCCCACTTTCGTCGACACGCCTGGTGCGAGTCCCGCGCGAGAGCAACGTGGCGTGCGAACACGCTCGTTTCGAACAAACGCGAGCAAACGCGGCCCGGAAGTGGGGCCGGATCGGCCGATCAGCTGACGCGAGTGTGATTGCGCCGCGAGCTTCTCCGCACGCACACGCGCGCACAAGTGTGGGAGGCTGGGAGGGTGGGGAGGGAGAGTGGCCGCGGCCTTCCGAGTTTTCGCCTTCCGTTGTCGGACTTTCGTCGCGGAAACACGGAGAGGAGATCGCCGCCGTTTCGCGACTGCGTGACCACGAGCGACGACGAGAGACGCGCCAGTGCCAGTGAACATCGCCGACCACCCCAGTCTCACGGTCACTGTTCTCCCGGCGACTCTGCCCGTGTGTCTGTCTTCTGTCTTCTGTCTCCCCTTTAGCCTCTTTCTCCTGCTCCTTCGTCTCGGGGCGCGATCCGCGAGATCGAGCCGACTGGTCGCGTCGCGTGTGTCGAGGAGAACGCGCGAGTCCGAGCCGCCACGCGAGTACCGAGCGAGTCGACGTGTCGCGATTAACTCGCAAGTTGCGGGGCTGCCGCTCTGTCAAGGAGGTGATCCGTCCGGTGATCTGTGTGGACTCGCCTGCCGCGGCGCGACGATGAACGACGTTGCTGCTGCTCTGCCGCCGCCGCGTCGTCGTCGCCGCCGACGATGATGATGACGATGACGATGACGATGACGATGACGATGACAACGACGACGACGATGACAACGACGAGCAACCGAAGCCGAGCGATGGTCCGCGCGTTACCGTGCATCGTCGTCGTTGTCGCGACGCTCGCGACTGCCGTTGTGCGCCAGTGTACCGTCGTCGTGTGACGTAGTGTGAACCGGGTGAAGAATACTTCGTAAGTGGTAACACACATAACACACACACCACCTTCGGCTGTCCTAGGACGTGCGTGGGACACACACGGGGGTTCGTGGTAGTAAACGCAACATGCGGGAAGGTACAATAGTGCGGGCCGCCACGGCCATCTGCTGGGCCATCGCCAGTTAGCCACTGTACTTTTCTCTTCTCTATTCTATCTTCTTTACGCTGCTACGCGTTCACACATACACACACACACACACACCCACACGCACTTGGACGCAAACACGTACACGTACACACACGCAGAAAGGTCGTTTCGCGTGAAGTCGAGGATGACGGTCGTTGCTCGATTGCAAGGAGAAGTTACGCGGCTTTTACGTAAGATCTCGAGGTCCCACTTTTCCCATTCCCCCTCGGGCCTCCCCTTTCACGCCACCGCTCGCGACGGTTTTTCACACGGACGGTTTCCTTCCGGTTCTTACCACCACGTACGGCGGTAGAGTCCAGCTCGAATCCTCCGTTCCTCCGAGGGAAATTTGAATTTCGCCCACCGATTATCACGCGTCGCGACGAAAATAGTTCGGCGTCCGCCTAGCGCAGCTGACCGAATTTTAGTACACAGCGCGGCAGCTCCAATGTTTTTTTTTCCCCTTTTTCATTTTGAACTTCAAACTCCAACTTTCGTTCAAACCTCATCGATTCGACAACGCGTCCGAAACAATCGCGTCCGCTCGCGCAGCCAGCCGAATTTCAGTTTGCCCCGCGACTGAAGCAAACAACGCGGAAATCGTCTCAACGATGGAGGACTAACACGGATGGACCAATACGTCGTCCGTCGTGTATCGTGTCGTTGGTCGAAACCGAAACGTTCTTCCTCGAGTCGTTGCAGTTCGTGGAACGAGCTGTCGTTCGCACGAAAAATGGCAAAAGTTTCTCGCCCGGTCGCGAGGGAAGTTTGTTTCCGCGAAATCTCACGAAACGACCAACAAACGTCAACCAACCGATCAACCGTCACACCACCGATCGCTACACCACCACGTAGACACAGTTTCTCATTCTACTCTTTCACCTCGACTCTTTCCACTTCGACTTTCTCTCTCTCTCTCTCTCTCTCTCTCGATCTCTTTCTCTCGCCATCTCTCACCACCTTAGACTAACTATTTACATAAGTGCGAACGTGCGTCGTGCACCTTCGCACGTGACGCCATTAATAAAAGGCACGCACGCGGCGAAGGTGCACCGCGCACGTACGATACGTGTATATCCGTTTATACTTTCTCTAGCGAGTATCTCTCAACGTTTTTCTCCCTGGTTTGTCTCTATACATATCTCTCTTTTCTTTTCTCTCCTTCTCTCTATCTCTTCCATCCTGCTTGAAGTATACACGAAACGGTTCCGAGTATGAAGTTGCGAAGGAGGGAAGAAGCCCGATCGCCGCGAGAAATGGCTAAATAGAGCGCGAGCAACCCGGACGGTGACTGGAAAAACGTTTTTCGTAAACGTTGCCCCTCCTCCGGGTGAGGGTGGCCGAGACTCGTGAATTTTTCATGCGACGCGCTCTCTCTGCCAAACCCAACCAGTGAGAGACCGGGTGATACTTTAAGCAGGGCTCTCTCTCTCTCTCTCTCTTTCTCTCTCTCTTTCTCTCTCTCTCTCTCTTTCTCTTTCTCTCTTCTCTTCTTTTCCGTCCGTCTGTTTGTCTCTAGTTACCACTCTATAGCTATGTTCTGTCACCGCATGCGAAACTAGAGGACTCACCGCTCCGGACTGCCCCCTCTGCGAAAAAGCGACAAAGAGGCCGCCTCCATGCAACATGCAGATGATCCTGGTTGCTGGCGGGTGAGTCCACCATAGTCTCCCAGAAAGAACGCACTGTCACGCACAACAATCTCCCCCTCTATCTATGTGTGCTCCCGCCTCTATCTTTGTTCCCCCCTCTCCCCTTTGTTTGTTTGTTTGTTTGTTTGTTTGTTTTTTTCTTTCTTTTCTTTCTTTGGATCGCCAAACGCTGCAAACGGTGCTTAACTGTCGCTCGTTTACTCGAGAATCGCCAATCTGCCAGGCTTCAATCTTTCTGTGTTTGTGTGTCGTACATGTCTGTCTCTGTCTGTCTGTCTGTCTGTCTGTCTGTTGGATCGTGCGTTTGTATGTTCGTTCGGTGTTCTTTCGGCTCCTTTTTTTGAAAAATTGTCAACGGACAGTTCGATCGACACTGTCACTCGAGGCTTCGAAGGTACGAATTACCTTTGTTACCTTCCTCAGAGATCTACCTCGGACGTCGTGGAATTTCGCGAAATTTTCTGACGGAGGTCACCGTTCACGAAGGTGAATCCTTGTCGGTAGCCGTTCGATCGAAATTCGTCGCAGCGGTCTGAAATTGGCGGGATTTCCGACAATTGCCCCGCAAAGAGCAAGGTCGCGAAGGTGAAAAGCCAGAGTCCACGCGCTCTATTTAGCTAATCCCTCGAACATTAATTTATTTCGATTAGATTTTCTTGAAATACAAACCGTTCAAATGCAGTTAAAAAAGCAACTATCACTATTGCCATTGATGTTGATAAAATGAAATTAAAAATTGAAATTATTGTTTACTATATTTTACAAAATTCAACTTAACAGTTTGAAATGTTTGCTAATCGCAAACGAATAATTCATAAATCACAGTCCTTTCGCACAAAGTAATTTAAATATTCTGCAAACCAATCTGACTTACGTCGATTCGAATACACTGAATTGCTATAGCTCAATTTAAAAAATAATGTACAATAATTTGTGTTTGATAAATTATTGTCTTTTCGTACAGATGATTTAAACATTTCTGCCGATCGTGATAACTCAAATCATGCAAGATTTTCAAAGTCGAAACAGGGCTTAGTTATCAAACTTCCACGTTTAAAATAATCACCCGTGGATTTCACTTGCGGCGAAGCTCGCCAGGCGAGCTCTGTCGGTCTCCATTCGCGCGTCCGAGTCGATGAAAATTTTGGCGGGATTTCTCCGGAGATAGTTAATGGTGAAAAATCAGAGTCCACCGGAGCGCGGTGGTGATTTCTTCTTGTTTGAAATCGATGAAGGCGGCCTGCGCTTACGTAACTGCCGGAGGACACGTGCCCCTAGGAGGACACGGCTCGCTGCGAATCCAGCGCCAGTTCGTTCGAAAATTTAGGAGGTTGAGTCGCGAGTTTGCGAGACCCCCTCCCGCCGTCGCCATTAAACGTTGCGTAACGTCTCGGAAAATTGTTTTCCGCGTGTCCCGCGGCACGCTGTCCCTTAACTCTCCTCATTTGAATTTCAAATGCGCCGCCGGTGTCGCTCGTTGAACCACTCGAATCTTTTCCACTCGCGGTTGCTTAAACCGCGTGTTGTCGCGATTTGACAAATCTCGAGGTCGAATCTCCGATTCGAAACCGCTGGCTAATTGCTGGTCCACGTTGAACGTTGGGAAAAAAATATAACAAGAGCTTTTCCTTTATTTTCTCTTCTGACGTATCTCCATTTTCCTCTTCTTCTAGCGGGTGTAAAAATTAGAGCATAGAGCAACGGTAGTCAATCTTGGGGATCTCTGTAATTTGTAGAGGGCAGTAAGCGACAATGGAAAATAGTAAATTTAGATATCAAATTATATTATATCATTAATATTATGTTAAATTTAAATTATCGACAATTTTTCTACAATTCTCATTGGTACACACGGTTGTGCTCTTTCCCGTAAATATCTTTACACATACTCTCTGTGTATTGCGACTATCAATTTCCTCCAAGAGAGAGCCAAGTTCTACAATTTTAGTAGTAAATATCTCTTGAAGAAAGTGTTTACTTATACAGGAGAAGTTTGTTCGTTTTACGATCCGAAATTGATATCTAAAGTTTGGCGATTTAACACCTTGTATAATCATTTAGAATAGAATTTTCAAAATTTCCTTTGGCGTGTAACGTTGACCAATGTTCGCAACGTCTCTTTTCATTCAATTTTTATATTTAGACGTGCCAAGAGTAAAAAACAAAACGAACACATTTGCGCGTTAATGAGTTACGACGACAAAAGAAAATTGTCGTCACCAACGAAACGCAACTTTTGGCAAACGTTTCAACGTAAAAAATTTCGCATAAAATTCAAATTCCTGTTCAGTGTCGTCGATGAGCCCAGGTACAGCCCAGATCGCCTCCTCGACGCTTCACTTTTCATTTTCCCCGACTGCCGAGCTATTTTCGAAAAACAGATCGACACCGCGCCCGGCAAAAGATCGATATCGTACGTACGTATATTTTATTGGGAATCGGGGACTCTGGGATTGGGGATAAAAGTGGAACACGGTGTAATCGAGTGATACCCAAATTATTCATCTTGCTCCTCTTTCTCTCCGTCTCTCTCGGGTTTCGGATTTTTAAACGCGCTCGTGCGATTTCCAAACGACCTTCGAACTTGCCCGCGCCGCAGTGTGTCTCCTTCTCTGAACCGTGAGAGGAGGGGGGCTGCAGTTTGCAACCTACGCGAGTTTCGATCCTCGCCAGGGAGGCACCGCTAATTCGTTTGCGAATCACCACCGCGTGCAAACAGAACTTTGTACAATTCACGTTTGATTCACGTTGAAATTCGTGCAATTATCGTGCAGCGATCGTACGTACTCCGAAGCTAAGGCTAACTAAGGCCTCCCTCCAAGTTCTCGAGTGCCGCGGATCGACGAGTAGAGTAGAGTTCGACGCGCGAGAAACGCTCGTCACTTTCCGATTCCGACGCCGAAGAATCGTTCCGAATAGTTCCCCGAAATTACTCGCGTGGTTCTTCGTGTTCTCGCGCGTCGCCGATTCGAGCCATTTGCTCTCGATTGATCCAGTCGATTCAGACACAAAAAGCTATACGTGGCTCTATATCCACTACAAAATCTCGAATATCTGTGTCTACTGTGGAATCGTTTGTACGTGTATCAGCGAGAAAGTGGAATGATTTTATTTATCACACACTGCTATAAACGCAATGTATCTATCACAAAATCTATAATATCTTCATTTACTATAAAATCATTTATACGTGTTTAACGAGAAAATGGAGTAGATTTTATCCCTATAAATACAACGTATCTGCTCGAATATCTGCTATAAAGTCTATATCTACTAAAACTCGAATATCTGCTATAAAGTCTGTATCTACTAAAACTCGAATATCTGCTATAAAGTCTATATCTACTGAAACTCGAATATCTGCTATAAAGTCTATATCTACTGAAACTCGAATATCTGCTATAAAGTCTATATCTACTGAAACTCGAATATCTGCTATAAAGTCTATATCTACTGAAACTCGAATATCTGCTATAAAGTCTATATCTACTGAAACTCGAATATCTGCTCTAAAGTCTATATCTACTGAAACTCGAATATCTGCTGTAAAGTCTATATCTATTAAAAAACGAGATGGGAAGGTGATTTTATTCATCAGAAACTGCTGTAAATGCAACTGCGTTTTGAAACTGTGCATCAAAAGTTAAATCGTCAAAAGTCAAGTAGTATGTACTTACAATTTAGTCGCGTTTCTAACCGCGAATCCTTATATTTACGTTGGCTTCACTTTACGCGCTCGACGACAGTAATACATTATTATCTTACTTAATGATATACACCAGGGGTGGACACGCATGAGGTCAATGAGAGCCGCATTCTGGTTTTTCATATATTATAAAGAACCATAGTTGCATAGTATTAAATACATTATTAAATTATTAGTAAAAATGTTACTAATATTAGTTACTTAGTCAGTTTAACAAGATTCGGTGAAAAAAGTTCTGAAATAATAAAAAAAAAAAAACGAATTTTCAATGAGAGCCACATTTGCCCATCCCTGATATATAAATTTATTTGTAAGTACGAGTTTACACGGGTAAACTGTCATCGTTTATCGGCCGTTGAGACCAGTGTCGTCGAATCGACGTATGGTTTTCTCCGGGAAGCATCGTTTCACCGGCGTGGAAAGGCCTGTCGTTGGCGTGCGATCAATATCACCTCGCGCAGCGAGGGGCAACGCGTGCGGGAATTTGTCTCGTACAGCTGTACGTGTCGCGGACAACAGTACGACGGGACCTGGCTAACCAAACTATCAATTGTCCCCGTCAGTGCTGTTTGGCCGTCACGATTGCTTGGCCAACCTTCGGGCGAACTTTCTACAATGTGTTCGAACAAGAACGTGGGCGCCATTTCGGTGAAAAAAATTTTCCACGGATCGAAAGTACACCTAAAATACTATCATACACTTAATGAGTGTGTCAAGCGTACTGAGCAGGATTGCTATCGCAGTGACTAGGCATTAGTAAGGTAAAATTAACCTGTCACACAATAATCGTCGGTAAAGTAAACCTAACCTATTTCACAACAGCGATCAAATTCGTGAATTCAAACAATCGATTCGACAGGAACGTTTCTATATATTCGTATATATATATATATATATTTACAGTGTGTTTAACAAGAACGTGGATGCCATTTTTCTGAAAAAAATGTTCCTTTTGTAAAAAATTTTGCGTGGATCAAAAGTACACCTAAAATACTATAATACGCACTGAATTAGTGAACTGAACGCCCCAAAAGCCGCGTCTTTTCTAATCAAAAGAGGTAACGAAATTTTTCGATTCCAATTCTGACTCCAGTCTCATCGGAATCTGTGTTTTGTGTTCTATAAAATATTAAGAACCAAAATTTTAATTTTTATCGCTGAAAGTTATTTTAGGGGGGGTAACCCAGAAAATCGGGCCTCTGCAGGTGCAACGCTGATGCAACGAAAATTAGCGATTGGTTGATTTGGGTCACGTGATTCGCGAGGGGGCGTAGGGTAGACTTCGAGTAGGAGTGGCGTTATCTGGTACTCAGCAATCGCGCCTGTAATTTGTTTTGTATCGATTCAAATGTTTGCATGCCAATAAAATTTTATGGCAAAAGAGTCGTCCTCATTTCTTTAGTTAGAACAGTTCCTTCTGGGCCTTTCAGTGAGACGAATCGTACAAGTCGTGCAGTTTTCTAAGTAGTGTGTACTTATGATTGAATCGCATTTTTATATATATATATATAATCTCGATTGAATTAAATAATTATATATTTGTGTTAGTCTCACTTTATACTTGATGATAGTAACCATACACACATTTGCTCGCAAGTGCGAGTTTGTACGCGTAAACTGTCGTCGTTTATCGGCCGTTGTCGCAGCCAGTGTCAATGTTAGGTTAGGTCGCAGCGACGAAAGGGCGTCGATTTCCCAATGACGAAATTCTCGCGCAAAAAATTAGAGAACGGTGTAATTTAAAACAGGTGCAAGCTAAAAGCGCGAACGATCGGATGACTGAGCGGTGCTTCAATTATCGCTATCCGATGCGAATTACGCGTCGGAATGTCGCGCCTAATTTCGATAGTCGATGCGACGTCTCCCCCCTTCCCTCGTGGCTGAGAGGCGACGCCAATGGATGCGGTCAATGCTCGTTTCGACTACTTTCTCAGTTCTCAACGAACCTTCTCTTTGAGAAGGGATTTCACGATTTTTCCGGAGACAAAACGCGACTCGTTCATCGACTCAGCTCGAAGTCTCGTTCATTGTTTCGCCGTGGCACTCGACAAAGGCGGCTTCGTTCCGAATCGCGTGGAATCGTACCGAGTATCGGCATCGGCGAAACGATTTCCCCCCACGAGAGAAATTGTTATCTATTTCTCGCTGCGTTCGCGGGCGTTCAAGGTTGTCGACGTTCTGTGAATCGTGCCGCTGAAATTAAGGCGGGTACAACGACCTACGATATCCCGGCGCTCCACGGCCGATTCTATTTTCGTAGCTCCAGTTCGGAACATCGATTGCGTGCTCGCAATTAGCCGGCGAGTAAACGCTTTTAGGCAACGCTGTTTTTTCCCCGCCGCGAACACCCGTTTTATCCACGCGGATAGACACAGCGATAGGCAACGTTCCACTCGCCCGAGCGAACTTCCTCCTCGAGTTCGACCGGATAAACGGTCTTCGCTAATCGCCCCGTGCTTATCTCCCGACGAACGTTCGTTCACTCCCCCCCTCTCTGTTTCGTTTCGTTTCGTTTCGTTGCAAAGCGAACGGAGCAACCGGGACAATCGAAAACTTTATTTTATTACTATCGGTGCGGTTGACGTCTATATTCGTCGTGTAAAATATAAAATTTAACTTTAAATTTACTTTAAAAACCCTAAATTTCGTGAGTTATCGACAATATTTCACTGTTATTAGTACAGGATGATTCACGTAACTCGCACACCTAAAACAACTTTTAAATTGCGCGTCTAATGAAAAATTGTTTAATACAAAAGTCGCATGGTTTCAAGGAGGGCAAGATACGGCGTGTCAATTTTTTGTGTGTGTTCTCTCCGAGGACACTTTTACTTTTCTCAATTGGACCATATATTTTTTTTCATCATAGACGGAATGTCAAATTCCAAGTGAAAAAAGCATTAGTCCCGAATTTAACCGTTAAAGAAATATTTTACGATAGTTTGTCTGGAGGATGGAAACTGCTCGAGTAAGCGTTAACAAGAGTATTTTTAGAAAATCCGTTGCTCACGTGTACAATGTAGATAGTTTATTTAAAAAACGCATCACATTTTAGGGAATAAAACAAAAATAAATTCGAATTTACATTCCTATCTTTGCCGAACAGTTTGTTGAGCGTACATATGGTGAAATTTACAACCGATCCACGGAATGAATATGAAGTTGCATGATCATTTCCGAGGGCGAAGCTCGAAACGCTCAAAGCTTGAAGAAATCGGCCGGCTCGATCTCTCCGCTGGCCCGATAGACTGTAAAAATAGGTTGGAAAAACAGGCTGGAAGGCGTGTAACTCGCGGTGCTGATCCAAAGGCGGAACGACGCGCGTTAACGCGGCGGGATCGCGTGACAAACGTGTCTAAGGGGAATTCGTAGAATTATTCTGGTATGGTGAATGGGTTGGTACAATCATCCGGTATGGATGGCTCGAACTAGAGTGCAATTAGGGGTCTGATGGTGTGTATATCGTGACTGTGTGGAAACGGAGGCGGAGGGCGAGGACGGCAGCTCGTTCATCAGCCTACCTTGCCCCCCCCCCTCCTCTCTCTGCTTTATATTCCGCGCGCAGAAAGAATTCTTCCCCTTCGACAAACGATCTTTACGTCCAGGACGTGTGTGCGTTGCGGCCCTGTTAAATAGCGCGGGCGTTCTTGCGCGCGTTTCCGGTGACACCGCGCGCAAGAGATTTCTCAACCCCCGACACGTGGTAAATCGGCACGGTGTGCACGGGTTTCTCACTTTACGTTAACCTCCTTTCGCAGATCGTATTCATTTTTTCTTCTTTTTTTTTTTTTTTTGCACTGTGGATCAACCCTTTTGTGGACGGTGTTCGCTTTCTGGCAAATTAAATTCACTCTTCGGATTCAATTTGCCTTTCGTGAATCGAGTTTCTCTGCAAATTTGTTTTCCCAGGCCAAATTGTAGTGAAGCTGCTGTTCCGAAGTCAAGATTTTATCGCACCGAATGTAACGATACTTGAACAAAAAATAAGATGAAACGACGTAAAATATTCTATACAATTTAACAACAAAAGTATTTATTTATTTAATTCATATATCACATTGGTTAATACTTTTAGTATTTATATATCATTCGTGATACGATACGACTGATATATATTTACCGATATGATTTAAATTGAAACAAAAATATAAAATTAACACAAAATACTTGATGCTGTTTAATATAATAAAAGTATTTATATACGCGTACGTGGATTCATTTATAACGATTTTTATGCCGCTGCGAGGGGTAGTTTTATATATTAGATTATCCAACAAGTAATTGTGTTTCTTTCTAATAGATGGATATTCATTTTAAACCAACAATTCATCCTGTATGCTGATTGTTCAAGCTTGCTTTAGAAAAAGAAAACGTTTGTTTGGCGTCGATCTCAAACTGGGAAATCAAAGAATGGAATTTTTTCGATCGTATTTTGCTGCATGCACTACTGCCGAAAGAGAAAAAATGGCGTGCAAGTTCGTAAAAACGTTGGTTTGTTAAGTTTCATTATCGGTGAGGATATCGAATCGTTTCTTGAAAGTATTTTTTGTCGAAAAAGACAAAAAGGATAATCGAACGAAATTTCTCGTGGGAAATTCACACACAAAAACGCAATTATTTCTGGCCGTAATAATTATGGCAGTCTGTAGGAATAATAGTTGCAACAGAACGACCAATAACATCCGCCGAATGTTCGTGGTTCGAAGGATCGCCCAAAATAAATTCTCGCACGTAGAATTTAATTTTCGAAAAAACTTGTTCAATGGAGTTCGTCGCTTCACTTCCGAGTCACCTAACCGAGGTGAATGCGATTCGCAAAAGGGTGAATACGATCCGCAAGAGGGGGATTTATAGACACAAAAAAAGGGTGACCATGATCTGCAAAAGGGTTAACTCGAAGTGCAAAAAAACCGGTATCACGGCGAATTATATTTCCCCTCTGTCGGGGGAATAATTCGATCTTGATAAAGGTAATAAAGGTAAGAATGTTGAACGTGGTAGTTGCGCTCTCTCCTGGACCTTCGAATCTGAAAATGCTTTCGACTTTGCTTATCTACCGGGCGTTACGTAATCACCAAATTCCATCAGTTTGCGTGTTGCTGTTCGACGAGATTCAACTATTATCTATTACATCTGTTTCTGGAACTCCCAGGTGTTCTTCTCGTTCTCTCGATACTTTCACACTACAGCATCGTGAAGTTGTTTCTCGGCGAGAAGTGCTCGAAAACACACGCGAGCGTATATTTTCATCCACCAAGTTGCGTGAAATTTCCGTATCTCGGAATTTCGTTCGCAGAACCGAAAATTTTAAGATTTGCAAAAAAAAAAAAAAAAAACAACAGAGAGAAAATTCTTTTTTTTTGCACAAAAAGCTTATTTATTGAAATCTCCGGGATCTATTTGAAACATTCTCGTCTATCCTTCCTAGTTTAAGAATCACGAGCGAGAAAGTGGAAGTATCAGTTTTTGCACCCTTAGAAGGCGATTAGGCACGCTTCACATTTCGGATCACTCTGAAAGCGCATAAAGTTTCATTCGAATCGAATGAGTTGAAATTTACAAAAATAATGCTTCTTTCTACAAAAACGCCGCCACTCCCACCCTCCTAAAAAAACATATACCTTTTTGTACAAAGTACACGTTCAAGTTTGAGCGGGATTTTTTTCAAAAGCGAAAAGAACCCGCCGATTTCGATCACCCAGCTTTGTACCGCTGATTTTCTACAGTCGCTCGTCAGACACGCGGTATTTCAAGAGCAATCACGAACTCGGCTCGGCTCTCGGCAGAGTCGAAAAAAAAAAAAAAAAAGAAAACGCGTTTGTTCGCGTCCGCTCCCGGTTTCCGGCCACTCGGAAAAATCGCGCTCGGTGCATCGATCGCCGCGTGTGCGGCTGCGTCCGTGTCTTGCCAGTGAGATGCTCCTTCCCGTGTATGCCTTCGATGGCATCGATGACAACGAAAAACCAGCGTCGTTTATTTGGCAGATTCGGTACTCGCGTATTCGACAGAAAGAGAATTCGTTTCTTTGTCTTTTCCGGCGAAATCGATCGATCCCGCCCTTCACCTTTACTCTCTGCTCAAATACGTGAGATTGATCCTCAATTTTCACGAAACAATGTCCAATCGACGAGCAGAATGTTGTTCGATCAGGAGGCGATTTATCTTATCGGCGGCTGGTAACCGCAAACTTGGCAAACTTGCGATTGTTTACACGGAAGCGAAGCTTGTTAGCTCGCGCCGATTTAAGCATCGCCTCCGCTTCTTTCCGAGAGAGAGACTGTAATCCCATCGGTAATCACATCGTACGAGGTGTGGTTAATGGCCCGTGAGTAGGTGCGATCGAACGAGTGGACGGTAGTCGTTTCTCGTCGTTTCTTAACTCGTATGTATTAACCTCTTGCACTGGAACGACGTGCCACGCACGCCGAGAACTTTTTGTCTCAAAATTACAATATTTTCTCAGTTTTAAGTATATTTAAATATAACCCAGGCAAAATAAATGATAAAATCACTAATTCTCAATAATTTCTATCCAGTGCTATCATACCAACGAGTTCAGAAAGAAAGCGACGAATTATTGTATACGGTTTGGTCACTCGTTATGGTCCGCAATCAGTTGCCAGCGCAAGTGGTTAATGCAAATAATAATCTTGAAACAATCTTCCGATTATTTCCGAGGAAATCTGAACAACAAGAAGAAATGCTTGGAATGAAAATTAATCAACAATTGATCTGTCATCTAGAAATTTTTTTCCAAATGAAAGAATCTTGTTTTCGCGAAAACTCGAGGTTACTTCTGCTTTTTAAACGTTGTTACACAGGGTGTCTCATTTTAATCTAAATGTCAATATAATTATAAATTACGGTATAATACATAAGTATTACAATACAACATAATTACAAATTGGCCATTTTGACCATTTTGATGGTTCTAAATATTCGGAGAACGAACACGCGCGATCGATCGATCACGTCGATTCTTGCGATTCGATTGTACGCGAGTATTCCGGGAAATATAGGTCTGGCATTTCGAAAATATAGAAATATAGATGGCCGAAGGAGCCGCAGGAAGACGGTGGTAGGGGAAGGAGCGCGAAGGGCTCTTTATTCCTCAGGCAGGCGTCTCAAATATCCCGTGCATCGATCGCGTGCAGCTGCCTCTGGCTTGTTTTCGCGTTTCGCATGCCTAGATAGGCCCTCGCTGCCGCAGAGCGGTGCAGCTGTACTTCCGCACAACTTCCGCCCAACATCCGCGCACGCTTCCCATTTCCATCCAGCGGCGTGTTTACGCGAGCTTTCTTTCCCGCCCGGCGGCTGCTCACGTACTCGCTCGCTTCGCCTTTCTCTCTCTCTTCGCGTCTCCTCGCGCCGCCAAAAAATTCGAACTCTCGCTGCGGCGCGCCGAGAGAGGCTTGATCGTCGTTTCTCCGCTTCAAGTCGCAGCGCGCGCGCGCTTCAAGTCGCTGCATCCGAGCACACGCCACGTCCGAAAGCTGAATCCGAACGGTGCACACGCTTCCTTCTCCGTCTCCTCTCTCAGCGAGTGCACCAGCGAGTTGGCTCTTGTTCAGGTACCGAACGGACGGACGTGCTAGCGCCGCCTGAGCGTCGCCAGTCAGGTGAGAGGTTTACATTGATTCTATGATAATATACCTGTCTGTGTACGTACGTTCTTGTTGCACAAGTGGAAGCATGCGATTTTAGGAGCGAAAAGAAACGGGGGGGGGTTTTTTAAGAAAGAAAAAACAGGGGGGGGGGGGGGGGGGAGGAGGAGGTTAGAGGCTCGAAATATCGAGTCTTGCGTTCCGCTCGAGAGTTGTTTGCTCGAGGCACGAGGCTCGTCTTTCGTTTCTGCGCACAAGCGTGGCTTCTTGTGAACCACTCGTGGCCTCTCACAGGGAACGCGATGCGAGCTCAGAGGCACAATAGCAACCGAAACGTGAGTATGGAGAACAGTTAGCTGATGGTCTGACTGGGAATTTCGACGCCTCGAGATCGATAGACACCTTCTTGACGTTTCCTTCAGTTCCTCCAGTTCAGCAAGCGTCGACGTAATTACAGGACTACCCCCGCCCCCCTCCGCACTCTGAGAGGATCCGCCAGGGATCGTTCTCGAAGTGATACCCAAAGTGAAACTCCAGGTCGATCCTCTCGAGCCTCGAGGTTGCGGTTCGAGAGTCTCGAAACTCGCCGTGAAGTTGGGATCGATCGTTGGAAACGATCGACCAAACTAAATCGCGAGCAGGGATTGGGGGTGTTCCGCCAGCTCGAACATGGCAGCTCGCGTGTCCCCGTGTTTTCTCCTCGCCCCTTTGATCGCCGGACCGTGCCGGCGATCCTCCACTTTCTGCCATGCCAGAAACTGGAGAACCTTGCACCGAAAAGGGGCACGCTATTTGCTACCTTTTACGTATTTGCGAATTTAGACTTTTGTGAATATGATACGAGAGAGATAGAACTGGGATAGAACGTTTGTGCGTTTTATCTAAAAAATATTGTGGAAACCACTATATTTTTGATGTTTCGAAACATCAAAATTTTTATACATTTGTAGCGTTCTTTTTAAAGTCACCGAGGTGTATAATCAAACATTCTTTCACAGCGTTATATCACGTGCCTTGTGAAAAAAAAAATATATTCAGACGCTCTGTATGCCGTGACTATGACCTTCAAATAACCCTGAGCCGCGAGGATGAAGTTTAGTCTCAAAATTCATAGTTGAGGAGACTCGCGAGCTTTGCGAGTAACGTGAATATATTCCTAACGTGGAATGTTAAATAAAAGTAAGCGATGTAAGCGCTAAGAAACATTTTCTTCTCAACTATGGATTTTAAATTTCACAGCGGAAGATCGTACAGGACAAAGGCCAAAAAATTCTTCCCATCTATTTCTTTTGCAACATGAAACGTAAGAAAAAAATTACTTTTACTAATTTCAAATAAAATTTAAGCGGAAGCACGATTTTTTAGCGTGTTTTGAAAATTATTTCTTTCAAATGTTGCATAAAAACATGACGGATTTATTTCAGTAGGAGGTGATTTTTTCATAAACTACGCAATGCAACAAAAAAAGCACGTAGTTTAAAAAAAAAGAAACTTAAAAAATCTGCGAAAAAAACATCAGCAGGATATTGGCTACTCAGCAAACGTCATTCAAACTGCATCGTACCTGTAATGAAAAAAAAAAAAAAAGAAAAGAAAAAGAAAAAAAAGGGAGAAAGAAATATCCGAGGGAAATATTTTCACGCGCAAATGGAACTGCGAGACGCGCGCCACGCGCGCACATTCGGCGAAACGAGTTCGGAACATCGGAAAGGAAAATTGGGATAACGAAACGAATGGTCGTCCGCTTTTGGGAAAGCTTCTGGCAGTCCGGGGAGTTGGATTGATTCGCGTTTGAATCAGTCGATCGGGGGAGTGGAGGGGGGTTGGAGGCGAGTCGATCGGCGAACGCGGCGTATTCCCGTGCTTTCGCTGATGGTGCACCGAAGCAATTGACTCGGTCCGCTCGGTCGGCGAGTTACGCAGCCGATAAATTCGCGTCTCGCGGGGATTTCCGGTCCCAGGCGATGCGACGCGACGTCTCGGCCCTGACGTAGTTGTAATTATCCTTAAAACTTGCCGACAGGCCGCGAGTTATTAGGACGATTGGAATCAAGTCTTGCAAACTCTTGCAAACTCCTGCAAACAAGCGACAACGTTCACAATTGTCCGATTGCTCGATACCTTTCTTTCTTTCTTTTTTTCGGTGGAAAGGGGGGAAGGGGAGGGGAGGGGAGAAGGAGAGGGTTTCCGCCGCGAGGTCATCCCCGAATAAAAACGATTGTTCGATCCTCGTTAATCACAGTTACTTTGCAGTTTCCAGCTTACCGTTGCAGTTTCGTTTTTGCCGCGCCGTTGCCTCCAATTATCGCCGCATCTCCCCGCGGCTGTCTCTCTACCTCCTCCTCGTGGCAGTTTCTTTCGCCCCGACGATTTTCCTGGAATCGGCAATTAATCGAGCGTTCCTACAACCGCCGTCGCGATATAAGTCGCTTTTTCCGCGTCCCCTCACTGCGACTCCACGTCACTTTTGCTGATCGCAATGCCGTTTCCGAGTGGTTAATCGTGAACTCGTTTCGCGAAGGATCGCGCAGAGGTACTTCGCACTCCATAAGTGTATAATACTTTAGAAATCTTGCAATATAACAATACTTTATAATTACTTTGTAAATCGTACAAAAGGAACTTCTTCGGTGGAGTTCGTCATTGGTGAGTGTAGCGGTAGAAATAACGAAGCTGTCATCCACAAGGTGATGAATTTGATTTGCAGCGAGACGACTTTCGATGGGATAAACTTGATTTTCAGTCAGATAAATTTGACTCGACAAAAGGGGTTAATTTCAAGTGGGAACCCAGCATCTCTCTCCTCCGATGAAAGAGATTTCACGGGGGGGGAGGGGAGGGCAAGATCGTTAATTTCGTTTCCCATCGCGCGCTCTCGAACTTCAACTCCCTCCAAACTGAAACTTCAACTTCCAAACCCGTATTCCCTTTATCCTCCAACGAGCTGTATCTCGCGCGTTCGGCGGGGAAAACGATAACAGAGATCCTCCTCCTCGCGACAGAAATCCCGGGGTATTTCGAAGAAGCGAAATCACTGCCATGAATCAACGGGTGCGGGAGGATCGATTCCCCGCGCTAAACACGACACCCGGGCGGAGAGCCGGGATAATCCCACGGTCAAATGAACAAATGACGGGGGATTTCGACGGTGAAAGGGACGTACGACGTGTCGGCGAAGGCGAGAACTCGGGGAGAGAAACCGCGGGATTGAAACAAGATCAAGCGCGCGGAGATAAAGCGGAGATAAAGACGCGGACGCGGTTATTTCATCTACGCTCGGACTCGAATCGTCCTTGAACGTTACGTCGGAGCAAGGACGGGGTGGAAAGTCGAGTCAAAGTCGAACGAGGTGGGTGGAGCGCGGCAGTGAGAGTCATTTTCGAACCGGAAACGTCCAAAACGGGCGAGCACGGTTACGTAAGGAGGGATCAACTCCGGTCGCGAGGGGACTCGGGATTACGTAACCACGCTTCTTGCGTAACATATCGCGTCCTCCGTGGTCTTTCAGTGCCGCGGAAAATTGATTACTGGAATGGCCGGCCGAGCTCGTTCAGATTTTCGCGGTTCGGAAAATGAAAAGAACGCGTGAGCCGATCTCTCACCGTTTGTGCAGTTACTATTGTACAGGGTGATTCTCGCACACCTTTGAAATAACTTTCAAATCGCGGGTCTGATGAAAAGTTGTTTAATACGAAGCTGTCATAGCATATGTGGCAATATATCATTACACAGATAACAATATATGGCGTGTCAATTTTTCGTTCTTTTTATGTTGAAGGGTTTCGAAATTTTCAAGGTCATCCTTATTTTCCTTCAACTGGGCCACACATTTTTTTTCATCGTAAAGTCGAAAGCACATCAAACATGAGAATTCCAAACGCGACTCCGAGAACTGGATTTTATCCTCCGGCAAGTTTGCGCAAACCGGCATAAACCTTTCGATCGAGCGAAATAAACCTTCGCTCGTTCTCCATGGAAATCCCACGGACTCGGGGAGAGAGTTACCCTCGCCGCGAGAAATAAGGTCAAACGGTTTCTCTGAAACGGCGGGTTGGGAGGTTGGAAGGTGTGTGCTCTCGCGGGTTTGGCGCGTGGCTCTCGTTCGTATCCCACAGCGAGCGCGGGCCATTGTTTTGAAAGCAGCCGGGCGAAAGTACTTTCCTGCTTCGGACTCGATTGTGTCCCACTCTTTTTCGCTCGCGGACCGCCACTTCGAGACAATGGGCGGTGGTCCCTTTCGGTCGGTCGAGCGGCAGCTTGAGCGACGAAACGCGCTGCAAATACTCGAGAGAGCTCACCGTCGTCTCTGCCTCTCTCTCTCGCTTCTTTCCACTCCTCGTCTAAACTCTGTACTCTGCACTCTGCGCCTGTTTGCGCGCGTTCTCCCGCGCCGATTGATAAAATTCGCACAATGGCGAAAATCCTCGCGACATGGAAGAATACGGTATCCTCCGTGGAAAACAGCCGGGAGACGAACGCAGAAGAGCGAGAGTAATTCGGCGAATGCACCGAGGAGACGAGGTCGTTTCGTTGATTTTAAGGTCGGGCTCTTTGCCGGGAGGACGTTTGTCCGGGTGTTGCACGGTGTTTGGCTCGCAGGAAAGCGAACTGCTCCGAGTGCGAGATCTGCTGAGAAATCTCGCGTCACGAGACGTTCGTTTGTAGTTTCTTGTATCATCTGTAAATTTTCATGGGACATATCCATTTGTCTGTCAGAAATTGAAGCCGAAAATTAAATGTAAAAATTGACGCATTTCTTTCAAACATCTGCCTGGTAGGAGTAAGTATTCTTTCGGACACTGCTCTAGAAGCAGATTGTCACGCGGACTTGAACGTCAATTACGAGGAAATAAGATTCGCGAACGAGAACTGAGAATCGTTCGTTGACACAAGCTCCTCCTCTCGAGTTGACGAATCAATTATCGGCCGCGTCATTGAAAATATTTTTGTTGCCGCAGCGACTCCGTCGCGTTGCCTCCGTGTATTCTAACACGTTTCGTCGCGGCGTGCAGCCGCGTCTTGCGATCGCACTCTTTGTTATCTGAATATCGACGCTTGGGAACGCGGGCGTAATTGAAGTTTATTTAGCGTCAAATTGAACGATAATATTCCTGGCTGTCGCTGTCTCGTGGAAAAACAGCCGGAGCCTCCGAACGAGACTTCCGGACTTCTCGTTTCTCGAGGCTCTGAGAAACTGCCCGAAACTTTGGCAATTTCTCCCGGCCGTTTAGCGTGATTTACGCGGCGGCGTCTCCTCGAGGGAGCTGCAGCCTCGATTACGCCTTACGTCTTCCCCCTTCCGCCAAGGTCGCCAAGGTGGCCAAGCAAGTTCCGCAACGAGGAGGAAGTTTCTCTTTGCACTGGAACGTTCGTCCGCGATTTCCTCCTCCTCCTCGAGTTCTGTTTTCGATCGTTTCAGTTTTAAAAACGAGACGAGGATCGAGAAGCTCGAGGAATTCATTCGAACGTTGGCCGATTTTTCCTTGGTCTTCGATGGGACGACATTCTTCCAGAAGGAATTCAATTTGAGGTTGAAGTCTTGTTGATCTCCGAGCCGATCAACCCTACTGTTCTGTGTAAACCATCTGTAGAGTAACGTTTAGATAGCGCATGTAACAACAGGAGTCCTAGGTAATCAGGAAACACATCGAGTCCGATTGGTTGCAGCCAGCCTGTGAAAGTTTTCCTATAAAAAACACTTACTTACTGCTCACTTCTCCTTCTGAGAATCGATCACTCTACGGATTTAGCCTGACCAAATTCAACTAAACTACTTGTCCTCAATCCGTTTCAACGCTATGTTGCATCAACACATCTTCAAGGACGAGTTTTTCAGTTGTAACAAAGAAATTTAACCCCATTTCATTTGATTTTCTACTATGACAAGGTGGGACTTATTTCCCGGTCAGCGAGTTTAAGAATTTTTTAAAGATTGCACATTTATTTTTGTAACGCAATTTATACCGCTCACAAAAATTAGGGGATATTTCAAAATGAATATGAAGCAAAGAGGCATCTGATTTTTTCTTATTAAGCGAAAACATCAGAAAAGCAAAAGAAAGTTGTTCTTGTTTGATAAAAAAAAAAAAGAAAAAATCAAATGCTTCATATTTGTTTCGAAATATCCCCTAATTTTTGTGAGCAGCGTATTTTCGCGAATGGAAATAGCTCTTTTGTAGAACGTAAATTACGCGTCCACATTTGTGGCGAAGAACGTGAAGAGGTTAAGTTACACGAAGTTGTAACACGGATAGTATGAATCAGTTACTCAACGCGGAACGCAACTCGACGTCTGACTTTTAGTTGCTCTCATCGACTCTGTAAGGATCGTCCTTGAAAAAAGAAAACGAAAGGCGCGATTGGATGGATCCTTTTTAGGTTAGATCAGGTTAGCAGAACGCGACTCAACGTCTGATCGGACAACACGGTGCCTGTGGCCGATTTTTAGTTACTCTTATCTCGTTTGGACTCTTCCACAGTCAAGGATCGGACTTGAAAAAAAAAGAAGACGAGAGGTCGATGGTTTGGTGGCGGTTGGATGGAACCTTTTTGGGTTAGGTTCGGGTTAGGTTCGGGTTAGGTCAGGCACATACTTTCGGCAGGTGGTATTTTTAGCCGCGTGACTTTCCCCATTCCCGAGGCGGTCCTCGATTTATTTTCACTGCGAACGCGAAACTTCCGTTTGCCCGCGCGTCCACCTGTTCACCGTAATTCCGACCAGCCGCCAGACTATTTATTTGTCGACGCGTGCCTACCACGCAACAGCTAAAGGGGCGAGAAAACCAAAAGTGGTGCGAAGATTTCGCGATAACGAACCAACTAACGATGCAAATGCGAAACGGACGAATATCGAAGATCACCGGATGATCGCGTTACTAGGACGAGATCGACGCTCGAACGATCGTGCTTAATTTGCCAAAATTCGCTTCACGTTTTAAAGAAAAAAAATTCTACCTGCACGGAATTTTTTTTTAATATAAAAAGAGGAAAAAAAAACGTTTATTTCAATTATTAAACATAAAATATTTTTTTACATGAAAAAAGTAATATTTAAACAAATTCTTTATTACAGAGCGGGGCCATGCAACTAACGTTTTAAATGAGATTGAAACAGATCTCTAGATGGGTTAAAAAATATCCTACCATGCATTAACTGTGAGAAAAAATGTGGGACAATTTTAAACCCACCTAACCCCCAAAGAGTTAAGCGGAACGAAGTCTGTGAAAGTTGATTGTTAGTGGACTCTATATGTTTCTCGCGCGCTTGAAATATCAAGGCTTTCTCCCTTCGGTGAAAATGAATCTCGAGAGATGAACTCTAACTTGCAAGCCGATAGTATAAAGCTCCCTTGTTTCCCTTGTTTTCCATCGGCATCGAGAAACTTCTTGGCTCCAACGTGGGGCACATGGCACAAATACTGACCTAACTTTAGCTTTGGATGCGACTTTGTTTAAACATTTTGCTCACACTCGGGCAAAAGTGAATGTGCCTTGATTTATGCCACGGTCGAGATTAGGTCTTTTTTATCTCACGGAGTATTTTTTTTAAACAAAGATCCACAAAGTCAAAGGTTTGCTTGGTGTCTTAAAACTCAAGTCACTTGAAGACAATAAGTTCTCCATAGCGAACATGCGATCAGACCACGTGGCATTCTCGCATAGAAACATTCCCGAACAGGCCCGGAGTTCGAGTTCAAAGTCGAATCGCTGGGAAATTCGCGTGCGCGCGGCCGACCAGCGGCTCTTTCGACGGGTTGGTGGCCCTCCTCTGTTTCGTGAATCGACGCGAGCGCCACCAGAGAATCACCGCGTCCGTCCGTCCGTCCGTGTCCCGATTCTCCGTCATCGCCTCGACGTACGCGCGTACGTCGCCAGGAAATTCGGTCGATCGATTCCGCTCCGGGAATAAACAGGATTTCCCGAGGACAGAGGCGCTCCACGATGGGGCGAAACGATGAAAAGTGGCTCGGACAGATTGATTCGCCACCCGTTCGGTGGCTGCGTTGTCCTTGACTACGCTCGAGTATGAAGCCAACTTCAAACGTAATGATCGAGCAACGGGACACGAGTGGTCGATATTGCGTCGCGTCGCGTCGCGTCGCGTCACGACGACCGATCCGTTCGCCAAAGCTTTCCTCGGCCGGATCGGAATAGACATGTAGGTCAGCGAGACGAGTGGTCCGATCGATAGCGGATCCAGCGGCTGCATTAGCGGTAACTGCATTATCAACGATCACCGAAAGAAGATCCCGACAGTGGAAGGCCTCGAGGCTGCGCGCCGGTTCTCGTACGCTCGCATTCTACTTACGAGCCGCGGCCTGGCCCCCGGGATAATGCTCATTGCGAGCGGATAATGGTAATAACGGCAAACCGAGAGCCGACAGCCCCACCGTGCAGCCGCACCGACGAATCTCCCGGATAGATGAATTTACCGATACTGCCCGGAGGGAGGAGATGATACTCGGCCAGTTCGGTCGACTCGATCGCGCCAATACACCAACGTTCAACCTGTTTAACAGCTTTCTCCGCGCCGACTTCGACCGCGATTCAATGCTTGTATTTCGAATTTGAAGTTTGCATCGCAGATTTTTGTTCGGACACTTTGTTGAGATTCAGTTGAGATTTTCAACGTGTCCTGGTGGTCTGGGTTTCACGATTTCAGATCACAGTGTGGTAGGTCGTTGAGTTTTCGTTCTGACGTCGAATTTGTTTTATCGAGTCAAGAAAAAATATATATATATATACACCAAGTTCAAGAAATTGAAGGTAATTTTGAATTTTTGTGAAAACGAAATGTTTTCTGTTTGAGTTGCGCAAATCACACTTATACTTGAAACAATATTCGTATCACCTGCGAATTAAGCGTGCCAAATTATTGAAACAACTGAAAAATTGTGACGATAGTGATGGTTCAATGTTCAAACGTGGCCAAGTATCACGGGTTTCTGTTTCTCAGAAATTTGAAAGTTTCGTTTAAGATGCTCTTCTCAAAAATTGTTTAAATTTCCATATAATAAGAGTATCAGGTTTTCGAAACCATTCTCCAAGTTCGAGTTGCTATAAAACAGCGTTCTGTTTGCACGTGGATTGAAATACAATTGAACAGTCGAAACGAGCTTATTGACACGCATCAAACAATAATTCAAATAATCCTTTGTTTGCCGTTCTGTAATTAATAATTGAACGAGCTGTGCTTTGGTTTACAGAATTTTGACTTTGGCGCGTTGCACTCGTAATATTACGGATTTCATAGTTCTAGAGGATCCTCGTTTCACAGACAAAAAGATTCATCGAAATGTTAGATTTGAAAAATTGACCTTTGGCCTCAAAGAACGCGGTTTTTAGATCACTGCGCGTTGGAAAGTACGTTAATCTTAACATACCTCCTTTATTCCAGCGATACTGGACAGAGATTTTGAATTTTCCATCCGCTGCCTGTGAAAAAACCTCTCCGGTGCAACCTTCTGAAACGCAAAAATTTGACGAAAGTGTCAATTCTCACCGATCTCTTCGTTTCAATGTTTCATCTTACTGTAGAACCGGAAAAAATGTGCGATGATGGCCAGAATTTTCACTAAACTTGACGAAAAAGTCAAACACACATGCACAGAGGTTGTTTCGAAGTTCAACAGCGTTCGAACTTTGCCGGCGTGTTTTAAAAATAAGGTTAAAATATCACGTGGCAGAAACTTTGTTCGAAAGTCGTGACAAAAGTATGAAACGTGAAACCATTCACGCTTGTGTGTGTCACTTTACCGATGCAGAACCGATATCGGAGGTATCATCGAATTTACCGTGGACCGGATTTAATATCAACTTTGTCGAAATTCTTCGCACACGGTCTTGAAGTTAGTTCGTTCCCCGCGAATAATAGTATCGCAGATTTCAAAAATCGTAATTAAATGATTGATATAACGAATAATAAATTATATAATCATTATGTAATTTATTATATAATAATAAATTAAATAAAACTTGAAAAAAAAGGAAAAATATTTAAATACATATTATACATTTTATAATATATATATATTTTTTTAATACAATGAATGTCTTTTCGCAAGCAGAAATTTAAAGACGCAAGGTGAAGATAACACGAAAGATCAGGAAGAAATTAGTTCTCGACTATCGTTGACATTGTTCCTATTGATCGTCGCGCTTTAGTGTTTCGAGCGAGGCGTTTGCTATAGTACGTGACGTTTCAGCTTTTAATTTCTCTCGTGGAGCACAGTGGCGAAGTTCGAACGTTAAACTTCGAGACACAGCCTGTACAGGATTAGGGAATTCGGTACGTACTGATCAGCCGTTTCCGAAAACCGAAAATTCTGATCGAGAAAAATTGCGGCGAGCAATTTTCTTGCAGCTGCAATTTCCGTTTCCGCAAACCAGCTCGACGTTCCATTCTGATAAAACCGCACGGTCCGCGACTGAGGGATCCAGCGATCCAGCGATATTTCACTTACGTTACGCGACACTTCCGCGCTTTTACATTTCGGTGCAACGCCGAGCAACCGATAAAATCCCACGTTGTCGCGCGAACAGCTTGCGGAACTTTAACTCGCGAGCGGCTCTTTGTCACCGAAGATTGGCCGCCTTTCGGCGATCGCTTCGCCCGCAGTTTCGAATTCCAACGAATTATTAAAGTTGTCCGCGCGGATCGATGGCCACCGTGGGTTTGGGTGTATGTTGGCGTGTGTGCAGAACAGATAACCGTAAGCACGAAAAAGATTTGATTTACGCGTGAAACTTGCGCTATCTTTCATTCCGAGAGATTCCTCTTTCTCTCTCTCTCTTTCTGGCTGGACTCTCACCAGAATCGACGCCAAATTCCCTATCGACTATAATTTCGGAGAAAATAAGAACGAGCCGAATGAATTTATTGGCCGAAATCGCCGGTGGGACGGGAAGCCATCGATTTTCACTTTCCTGTTGCTCTTACAACTCCTAATATCATCAAGTTTAGCGCGTATAGCGATCGGGCACCGAGGGAATCTCGGCCTACGATTTATTTTGTCATTTTTATTCCGCAATAATGATGCTTATATAACATATAAAATATATTATATTTTATTTATTATACTATATTATTTTATAATATACAATGTTATATATATGTTAGGTTCTATTTTAATATAGTATAATATATTGTATTTATTTATTAAAAATAATATAAAATTATAATATTATAATATATGTATATATATATATATATTATTATTAATCGTTTCGAAAGTATTTCAGTTTAGGTAACTCGCTTGGTACAATAATAATATACAGGGTGTCCCATTTAAAGTGACCCAGGCAATTATCTCCTAAATTACACAACTTGCTTTGTTTCAAAGGGAGCATCTTATGACAGCTACAAATTTTACCTGAAATTTCAAAGTGGCCTTCGTTTTTTTTTTTAAATGGAAGTATGTATTTTTATTCAGACGAATGTATAGTGGCCTTCCAAGACGAATTCATCGATCTAAAAATATTGGTGTCTCGAGGTCGTCCACTGTCGTTCAAAACTTACATTATTCATTACATTATTTCTTATTTTCGATTTTCGAAATGACGATCATTGAACGCAAATGCATTGATTTACACCTTGTCCGACTTATTCCATTGAATTTTACGGTACGAGTTGTATGAGTGGTGATTCGAAAATCTTCGACCGCTTCGAAGAAATGACGATAAACTAAGAAGAAAATCCTCTATTTCGTGTTTGCTCTATTTCGAAGAAAATTGCGAATGAAGAAATAAAAGTTTTCCACTAACCAACAGGCGCAACAACCGATTTATGCCGTAATTTTCACTACGCAAAATAATGTATATTATACTATTATACGACGGCATAGTTGAAATTAGAAAATGTTCTCTCCGATGTACTTCGATGTTTGCTTGCTCAATGAAAGAACATCGAGGACGCAAGAAACGAGGTACAATAAAAAAAAAAAAAAAGAAAAAAGGGAGGGGAAGGACGATAATAATAGCGTTATCCGCGGGTTAATCGTCTTTCAAGCACCTCGTCATCAGTCTCCCTATAAATTCTTCGTCGTTCTCGCGTCGATTCTTCGTTTCGATCATGCGAGTCATTAACAGGCGGCGTTCATTCTGTTGGAAATGGTTAGAAACCCCGCCGCGACGCGTAATCATTATTATTACACACGCGGAGCGGATGGCCGGTCTAACGAGCGCCGTCGCGAAACGTACGGCACGCGAAACGTTAATTAATTCACGACGTCGGCTCCGATCCTCGCCCCGTTTGCCCGTTTATCGCGGTGAGGATCGCGTGAAACACCGCGGCTCCGGCCTTTTTGCCGTCACGGTGTTGGCGCGACTCGAAAAAAAACTCGCCCTGATAAGGCACTCTTTGCTTCTTTCCCGGAGGAGGGGGGAGGGGGAGGGGGACAAGTCACTGGGGTTGCGCTTCCGCTCCTTCGAGTCCAATTCATTAAACGATCGCGACATTTTTCTTTTGTTTCCTCGCCGCGAAATAATAGCCGGTGCACGCTACTCGCGCCCATGACGTAATAGTAATAATACTCGCAATAAACGCACAATCGTTACAGTGTCCTTTGTGAAATTTTATCGATATCAGGCTCCCCCTTGCTGCGAACGAACGAACGTTTCGATCCGGCGCGGCGCGGCAAGCGTTCCTTCCCTCGAGCGTTTCGCGCGTTGATGCGCCCGCGCACACGCACGCGAAACCCCCCTCCGCCACTGTTGGCGGAGGATTAGCCTTTCATCCGTGAGAACGAGCCCCTCGATACGGATAATTTTTTCGATAACTCATCTAAATAAGCCCGGGGAAAGGTCAACCCTTTGTAGGTTTGATCGTCTATAAAGGATATTTCGTGCCTGATCAGCTATCCGCACAACCGTTATACGACGCGGCGCGCTCTGGGAATGATGCGCGTCCACGTTGACTTGTCTCTTCTCGGCTACTCGTCCAAAGAAGCGAGAAGCTTCTCGACTGGCTTTCGACGTATCTCGAGAAGAACGAATTCAAACGAGAACGTGGACGTACGCGCAGTCGGAATTATCGAGAGCAGAGTTGGCTAACTGGCGGCCCGCGAGCTCTTGTCCCTACTTCCCTCATCGCCCCACTCTGGCGAGGAAATTGCAATGTAGTGGGGAGATCGATGCAGAGGAGGGGGTAGCGCCAGCGCCAGCAGGAAAGTAGGCACAAGCGCCTACGAGCTCTTCGCGAGCCGCCAGTTCGCCCCACTCTCTCACGCACGGCGTGGAAATTTCAATGTAGTGGGGAGATCGATGCAGTGGAGGGGGTAGCGCTAGCTCAGGAAAGTAGGCGTCAGTTAGCCCCGACTCTAATCAAGAGAGTGCACCTTTCATGGTGCAGAATGGCTTGGAAGAAACAGACATAACTGAACACATGATAATAATAAATTGAAAAATTGTCAAAAATCCTCGTAAAAGAAAGTCTACGACAATTATACTTGGTCTCGTTTCAAAGCGCGTGGCTTTGACCATCCCGAGTTCGCTTCTTTTTTTTTTCTACATCATGTAGCGCGTAGGAAAATAAGAGCGCTTTTATTCTCGAAAATTGTAAAAACTCAAACTCTCTGGAAACTCTTAAAAAATTTTCTTTTCACGGTCAAGGTTTCTCCTTAAACCTTGCTGTGGTTTTTCTTTTGTCACTTCATTACAATTAAATGACGAAATGTGAAGATTTCTTGAATTTTTAACGTTCAGAGTGACGAAAAAAAGTCGTACAACAAGTTTTAAAGGATCGTTGTAAAGGGAAAACTTCAATCTTCAAGACCACCGTAGACTTAGTCGTAAATAAAATTCTTCACAAAAATGAAAGAAAAGAGAAGAAATTACGTGTGGTATGTAATTTAGTTTCAATTTATGAAGAATTTTCGGCCATTATTTTCGGAAAAATCATTATCTCGACGATACAGACTGAAAGAAAACACGTGTGACATATTATTTAATTTTAATTTACGAAGAAATTAAAATCTATTTTACTCTACACGTGCAAATACTCGATGAAATATTATTCGTGTTAAAATTTTCCACGTGTCTGTTCAGTTGATTTTGCTCGTCATTGTAACCGACCGAGTCTCGCGTGTCAACCACACGGAACAACCGTACTTTCTCGACGAGGAGCACGTGTAAATTTTGCAATGTCGGGTCGCTGGAGGAGACACTCGTTTCGTTAACGTCAAGTTAATATCGCGTTGCTCATTGATGGAATACCGAGGACAGTGCGATCGTTTATCGGTAAGAGCGGCATACCTCACGCGAAAAATTACTCGGCTTTTATGCCGAGGAGGTATGTTTGATCGATGCCAGTGGAAGCTAACGTACTTCCGGCTTTTATATCGCGTTCTCGATAATTTCTTTGCAGCCTTTATCCGGAGGAAAAAAAAATAATCCGAATTGTAACACATTGCAATATATTTATATAATATGTTAATAATTACAGAGAAAGTGAGACTAATTGTACTTTTGGTTCTTAAAAGAGGCGTTGAAGAAATACTAAGCGATTGTTATCGGTCAAACGTGAGTTTTACGACAGCAGAGACTGGTTAAAAGTGTTATCGTACAATTGTGATATAACTTTTTAAAAACAGTTCATTAAATCTTGGTCTTATAATTACTAAAAGTGATTTTAGCGGGGGTAACCCAGAAAATCGGGCCTCTTCAGGTGCAACGCTGATGCAACGAAAATTTGCGATTGGTTGATTCGAGTCACGTGATTCCCGAGGGGGCGTAGGGTAGACCTCGAGTAGGAGTGGCGTTGTCGTCTTCATTTCCTAGGCGGAACAGTTGCTTCTGGGCCTTTCAGTGAGACGAATCGTACTGGGGTACAAGTCGTGCAGTTTTTTCAAAATATCACGATTTTTGACAGTCGTGAGTTCATTCTTTTCAGTAATTGTCAAAATTCAAACGTGCGTAAAAACATTAAAAAATTTCTTTCGAAACTAGGACCCTAACTTGTTGCACGAATTTTTTTCTCATTATTTTATCGAACGTTGAATGTTAGGATTAAATGACAAATATTCAAGAAATCCTAATTTAAATGTTCGAAACTCAATAAAATGATGAAAATATCTTTACTGGACGTAGAGGAGGTTGAGAGTTGATTATTGGTTGGTTTTTCGTACCAACGGTATCAGATACCGCTGCTGCGAAAATCTCTGTTCACGATCAGTCTTGGCTCACAGAGGAGAGTGACGTGATGGAGACTTCGATGTAGTATGTAGCGTGTCTCCAGTACGTCTCGCGGTGGCTTTGTCAACGTCGAGTTCAATGGTGGCTCGAATTCGTTACACGTTATTCGGTATCCCGGTTCTGTCACCTGGCAATCACCGATGTCGAAGCGATACATCGCGCCGATAACATCGTGTCAGTATCTGTAACCGATGCCTCGAGGCCAGGCCTTCGTCAGATCGATCGTAATCGCGGTCTTAGTGCCGTCCTGATGGTTAATAATTAATCATTTTATTTCGTTGCGACATTTTTCCTCGGAGGGAGGGGACTGTTCTCGCTCGAACTTTCTCCCCCTCCCTTGGCAAAAAATGGCGCGAAACGAGCATCGAGCAACGTTCTTCTCGAAAAGTGTTTAAAATTGATCTGCCTGGATTTGAGTATGTCCCTGGTCGTTGAAATCAAATTAGGACGCGATCGTCGAGCAATCGGTATCTGCGAAATTGTCAGATTAATAACTGACCTTTCCGACGTTTGTTTCGGGTACACTTGTCATGAAAAGATGGCTTCTTTTCTTTTGTTCGATGAGTGTAAAAAAAAAATTTGTATTCGTACTTGCTGTTAGGGTAAAATTTAGATAAAACGAAAAACATACTCGTGGTTTTAAGCTGCGACGAGTACGCACTACAGGCAGAGCAACCGCCTTTGCTATAAAATTGAAGTGAATTGTATAATAAAATTTTCCAATTGTTTTTCAAAAATCATATTTCACTGTAAATACTTATTTTAAAACGGTATTATTTCATTGTGTATAATTACGTATAATTGATGACAATAAACGTTTTAAAACACTTTGAAAGAAAAAAAGAAGCAAAATTGTTATCGATTGTAATTTCTTATGGAACACACACGATTTTATGATAAAATTTGCAACAGATCGCGATTCAGAAAAGAAGCAACCGGAAAATTTTATCGTTTTGTCACCATTTACTTTAATCTTGCAGTTGCTCTGCTCGCGGTATACTCGTCAGCTTGAAAACAATCGAGCATGCGGAGTGTTTCGTCTTCGATTGAGCGGACTTTGAACGATCACAGATGGAACCGGGGAGGGGGAGGGCAATTCTTACTTTATTTGATAAACCAGCCGCGAGTCACGGGTCGGGAGGACGCGAAAGTTTGCAAAAGCTTGCACGCGATACATTATTTCCGTACTCGAACGAATCATAAATATTTCAAGCCATCCCCCATTGTCGCGGCTGTGCGACAACGAGCAGCACTGTACAACGTCCTCGAACGACCCCCTTCCCCACTCGCGCTCTCACTCACTCAGCTTTATTCACCTTTGACGAGCTTCCATTTCACGGCCAGGTACGACGCGACGCAACGCGCGCCTCTCCCCTTTCGGCCCTAACTGGCGTTCGCCAGGTATCAACTTGGGACTCCCAGAATCCCTACGAAGACGTCCGCTGCTTAAAAATAACAGCTCGACGACCGAGTGACTCGAAGTCGAAGGTGCTCGCGTAGGACGAATTTTTATCGAGCGAGATAATTTTACGTCGCGCTGACGTAGGGACGGTCCGTGTTCTTTTGGACCTCGACGAGTCCGTCTCCTCTGCCTTCTAGCCTTTATCTAAGACGACGACGCCGGTGGCTGGTCGATGACGATCGAAATTCGCCTTGTTTTCGTCAATAGCCCGCAGGTGGCTTCTAACCTCTTAGGTTAATCTGTTAGGCTCTCGCGAGTCTTGCGCCTGCATCGTCAAACTCGATTAAACTCGTCAAACACAGACGTGTTGCAAATTGAATCAAATTATAAAGAAATAGTTTTTTTTTTTAAATCAATGATTTTAATCGTTTAGTTTAATTAATACTGATTAATAAAAAACATGTTCGTAATTTTCGGATAGTTTGGAGTATTTTGAAACTAGACTCGATTAGTTTTATTTAACGTATATCATTCCAAAATATTCTCTTGTTATTAATGTTAATTAATTAGTAATTAATGATAATTGATAATAATTAATTAATAATAGTTGACATTACCAGCAAGAAGATATTATTTAGAAATGATGTGAAATAAATTAGTCTAAAATTATACTTTTCCACAGAAAATTTGATTTTGGGCAACGAATTGCGATTACTTTTCTCGAGTGATAATAAATGATCTCGAATGATGAATAATAGTCGCCAATAATCAATAAATAACAATTGACATTAGCGAGGCAAGGGAATATTTAAAAATGATGTAAAATGAACTAGTCGAATCCAGTCTCAAAATGTTCCAAAATATCTAAAATTTGCAAATGTACGTTTCTGCAAAAAATTTGTGATTTGAGCAACGAATTGTGATTACTTTTCTCGAGCGATAATAAATAATCTCGAATGATGAATAATAGTCGCCAATAATCAATAAATAACAATTGACATTAGCGAGGCAAGGGAATATTTAAAAATGATGTAAAATGAACTAGTCGAATCCAGTCTCAAAATGTTCCAAAATATCTAAAATTTGCAAATGTACGTTTCTGCAAAAAATTTGTGATTTGAGCAACGAATTGTGATTACTTTCCTCGAGCGTTGCACTCGTCGCTACACAAAATATTGCCATTTCTTCGTGACTCATAGGGATGAAATTAGAATTAATGAAAGATCACTATCCCCGATGGTAATTTATCGACGAGGATCTGCTCGCGTATTTTTTCGAACAATTCGAGGCGACTCGAGGAGTTTCCACTCGGGACGTCAAGTGGTCTTTCGGGGAAAAGTATGACCGCGGATCTCGGAGTAACGGCATGACGTCACGTGGCTGTTAAGTGTGTCGCGTGCTCTTTAACGGAGAACAATTGATCTCGGGGAACAATCGCAACGATGCCGGAAGCCAAGTCGTTTTCTCGATTGCGCGCGAAATTCCGCGGAGCGTGTAGACCTTGTTGGCCTCCAGCTTGCCTCCCGCGATTAATTCGATCCCCCGCCGTCGGGAGGCGGAAAGGAGAATGAGATCGCGGCGCGACGCGGCGAGGGCTGCGAGAGAAAGGAAAATGATATCGTTATTGACCGTTCGTGCCTCGTTTGAAGGCGAACGGAAGGCAGCCGGATGCAATTCTCCGCGATATTGTTTTTCCTCGTCGTGCCTTCTGTTAAGAGATAACATTGATATCCAGCTTTGTGTCGCGCTCCTCGCACAAAACGTTCGAACGTTCGACGCTGAAACAGGCGTTTCTCCGCGAGGAGAATTGGCTTCGCGTTCCTTTCTGCATGAGATTTAAACGCTCGCTAAATTCAATGTGATTCCCAACGTGGGACAATTTAATTTTCTAAGGGGAATTCAAGAATGAGTGGCTAATAGTGACTCTGTTTGCATTTCTTTAAACGAAAGTTTCTAAGTTTTTTCTTTCACGGATGTCACGCTCTTTGGGAACTCTTATTTAAACTGCTCGAATTTGCTTAGGTCTTTTAGGCTTCCTTGGTCAAAATCCACTTTTTGAATAATAAGTGTTACATGTCACAGGGATGGGACATCAGAATTTTGGAGAATTTTAGATCTTAGGTGAAAAAAAAAAAAGCATTTTAGGAACCACGGATATATAAAAAACTGCACGACTTGTACACCATAAAATTTTATTGACATGCAGGCTTTATTGCCATAAAATTTTATTGACATGCGAACATTCGAATCGATAGAAACAAATTACAGGCGCGATCGCTCAGATAACGCCACTCCTACTCGAGGTCTACCCCACGCCCCCTCACTAACCACGTGACCCAAATTAACCAATCGCTAATTTTCGTTGCATTAGCGTTGCACCTGAAGAGGCCCGATTTTCTGGGTTATCCTCGTTAAAACATATAAGTATATAATATAGGTATATAAATACATAATATATCAATTTCAAACATTGTTCTTTCGGTGCCCGGAAGGAAACTCCCGGCATCGAATGCTCCGCTCGATTAGCCTCGACGCGTTTATCACACGTTTTCTAAGTGAACTTCATTCATCTTGTCTGAAGCGACTCGTCGAAACGGAGCGATCGCCGCCTTTTGTTCAGGTCGAAGTTTTTTCGTCGTGACTTTTTAGTCCTCGCGGAGGATAACGCGAGTTATCCTCGTGACGGAGTACTAGATGAAAAATTGTTTTGAAACGCGCGGTCTTAAAAAAAAAAAAAAAAAAAAAAAAAAAAAGGAAAAAGAATTGAAGAAAGATAAATGGCACTGTGGCAACACGTTTTTTTTCAACACCAAAACTACCAAAGTGATCAATTTGTAATTCTTATTAAATGTTTTATAGACGTAAAACAGCGTATTTTTGAAGATTTAAATAATTTCTCCTAAAATAAACAAATAAAAAGCTTCTCTATAAAGTTCCTCTATATTTTAGTTTTATATTTTAGTCGGTAGCTCTAACAGTGTTAACATTAAAAGTATATATATATATATATTCATAATTATGACAATCTGTAAGATAGTTGCAGCAGAATGATTAATAAAATCCATGGTTTGAATTGATCGCCCAAAATATTTCTTGCACAGAATTTAATTTTTGAAAAGACTTCTTCATCATTTCATAATAGCAGTAGTAGTAAAAGTAATAAAGTGTACTACTTCATTTTTGAGTCATTTGTGAAAGAACGAATTTGATTTGCAATACGACGAATTTAATTTACAAAAGTGAGATACAACCTCAGCAAATGGGTCACGATTCGGAGTCAACAAAACTTGTATTTGGTCTGTGGCTGGTATTATACCACTCTCGCTTTATTTATGTACAGCCGAGACGTTGGGCGTCAGTTTCCCGGTGTCCTTCGAGGATTCATGCTCGCAAGTAGCTTTGTTTCCCGCTCTTCGATCTTCTCGCCACTTCGTTACCAGAATTCGCTGTATAAATTTCCACGATGAATATACAATCCCGCGTCACGGTCGTGATCCTTGCTTCGACGATCGTGTTTATCGTCTCCCGCTGGTCGTAACGAGGCGACCCAAACGTAACGCCGTCTCTGTGCGTTGCACAGTTCAGAAAAGAGTCGCCCAGTCCGTTATTTACGATCCAGTGCGTTACGACCTCGTGTCTCGAGATAGTTAACACGTTTCGTGCAAGATCGATTTTTGGTTACTTCCCGTTTGGGTCCCACGCTATTACGATTAATAGTTTTGCACTCCTTGTGACTCGACATCACGAACTCGATATTTTTAAATTGCAAAAAGAAAAAAAAGAAAAAAAAATAATTTGAAGTGCCAAGGGTTGATAGTTTTGCAATTCTTACAATAGTGCAGAAACGATAATTAACAAGAAAAGTGTCCAGAGTTGTAAGACGCACTACAGAACGGAGCAACAAATTAAATTTTAAGGTATTACTTTAACAAGCAATTTTTTAGCGATGTCAGAATTAATTTAAAGCGAGACATTTTGTTCCACACATTTTGGTGTTATTGTACACTAATGC
>KQ435724.1:2274757-2284945 GCA_001276565.1 Melipona quadrifasciata | reverse complement strand
GTGAAACGAACGATTACACGGAGCTCTCGACGTATGTACATTTTAAGGTTGTCCCCGATCTCGTTGGATCTCGTTCGCAATTTCGTTGACAGAGAGAGAACACGTCTTACGCGTGAAATTGGGACAAAGAAACAACCCGGCAGTTTTGATTTATCGCGTCGACGAAGCTCGCTCGCTCGAGACAGAAAAATTTGTCGTCGACGAAGGCCATTAATTACCCAAGTGCTTTTCCCTCAACAGAGACGGGAGACTCTGTTTCTAAGTTCTTTTTCCTCGCAAGAAAACAGTTAACACTCGAAGTTATCAGGAGATAAGTAAATTTTATCTGCCGGCTCGAGGCAGCTTCGACCTCCACTAAGCCGAGGAGAATCGTCGGCACCTTCGAGCTGGAACGAGATTTCACGGCGGCGCAACAATTGAGCTTGTTTTGAAAGCGTAAGCGTGAACTCTGCGACGAAAGGATAGCAGACTCTGTATTCTGGAAAGAAAAGTTTGTCCGTGGCTATCACAGATGAATTCTTCGATCTGATGGAAATACGTGTAAGGAAAATTGATCTTGACCTTGAATTTTAAGGTAAAAAAGTGTTTTTTATATGGTATTCTACTTATTGCGAAGGTAAAACTTCGTTAAGGAACCATAGGTTGCAACCTAATAGTTTTTTTGAAAAATGGCAAAAAGGTGCTAACAGCGACTTAATGATTCTATCAAAATGTTGTATAAAACGTATATATTTCGAATACTGTCAACAGTTAGTTTCATAATTTGATTATTTGGACTGCCACAACAATGATAAATCAAATGTTACATCAAACCTAATACGAAAATTACGTGATGTAGATATCCACGCGCTCAGAACCATAAAGTCGCTGTTAGCACCTTTTTGCCATTTTTCAGAAAAACTAATATAGGCTGCAACCTATGGTTCCTTAAGGAAGTTTTACTTTCGTAATGTGTAGAATATCATACAAAAAAAAAACTTTCTTACCTTAAAATTCAAGGGTCAAGATCAGTTCTTCCCATCAAATCGAAAGTGTAGAATTCAGGACAAAGTTTTCTTCCCACCCTGTACAACGGCGGAGCAAACGAAATGAGAGGCGTCGATACCACGCTCGGATTCTTAATCAACCGCGGGCGGTTACACGGTACGCCCGGGAACGTTCCTATTTTTCCGCGACACGCTAAGGAAACCTCGTCGATAAGCGTGGCGTGTAAGGCCGCCACAGGCTCGATACGGAGCTCGTTGAAAGAAAAAAAAAAAAAAAAAAAAAAAAAAACAGAATCTGTTCGATTTTTCAGCAATTCGTTGCAAAAACACAACTGACCTCACACTCGAGGAAATGTCTAACTATCGCGAGTTATCGCTCGTTTCACCGCGTCAAACCGTGGCGGTCGAATTGCCGGTGATGATTCGTCGCGCGTCGCCGTGCCTACGTTTCGAGAGCCTGGCGTGCGCGATCGCGCGACTAATTGAGGCCTTGGTACCACATGGCCTGCACTTTCCGCGAGTGGGGAACCTCGTTTCCTCTCACGAAGGGCACTCTCAGTATGGATTTACCAGGCGGGTTCTACGCGTCTCGCTACCTTTCAGCTCCCTTTTGCTTCGTTCGAAAATTCGCTCGACGAGGGAGAGACGTGCAATTAGACAACGCGTAACGTCGAAGGACGAAAGGACAGACTCGAGCCGAGTTGGTTAGGTGGATTCACGCGGAGGCGAAGGAAGTTTCTTCGGCGAAGGAAGTTTCTTCGGCGAAGGAAGCGGCCGCCGGGAGGCGGAGCCAAGCGAGGAGAGCACGTGGCGCGCGTGGTACGCTGCCTCGAGGAACTCGGCGTGCCGCAGTTACCTTTCGACCTGTCAACAATAGACGTAGCCGCGCGTCGCACGCGCCACCTCGGCTCGCTTCCGTCTCGGTCGCGAAAATTCTTTCGCCGCGTCCCTCGCGTCGAGGCAAAGTGACAAAGTTCTCTTCTGTGCTCCTCCTCCCCCCCTTCTCTTCTCTTTTCTCCGCGCGTCCAAGTTTCGATCGAGAACGAGACTTTTCTTTTTCCTTCTTCTTCTTCGAAACATGTCGACATTGGTGTGTGGTTTCTTCGTCGCGACGAGTATCCACGAGCTCGGCGCGGAGTGAATAAATGAAGTTTCGCGGGAAAGATCGGGCGACGATGGCTGATCATCGGAGTGCGTCTACGCGGCGGAAAAATGCGACAGAAACGGGAGGGGAATCGTTGGGAGTCGGAGTGAACGCGAAGGTTCGGTCGGGCTGGTTTCGATTCAGTGGCCTTGAGGGCAGCGATATCACGGCCGGTTCGCCCGCACTTTAGCGAGATCCGCTCGTCCCGTGCCGTGCGCGTTTTCTACGTGCAAGTGCCCGTAGAAACGAAGGCAAGAACAAAGGTCGTTTTTCGTGAAAGAGACAAATTACGGTTACGAGTTTTTCCGCGGAACGACCATTGCTCGCCAGTCAGCGACGACACGACGAAACCGTGCGCTCGAGTGCCGCACGGAGTATCGATTACCATATCTGGACTAGCTGGAACGATAATAGGGGCATAAATATTACTCGAACTCGTTGCGGCCCGCCACGTTTCTCGCGATCGCGATCCCCGTCGTCCAGTGACGCTTCCCCGCCGTGGACTTTCGAAAATTTCCGCCGAACGAACGCTCGCGCCCAGAGTGAAAGAAGTGGTGTGTTTCTCTTTTACCAAATCGTGGCTCGGTCACGGTCGATTGTTTCGTCGATGTGAACGGATCGACTTTGAATTATATCGCGCGAGGTCGTGCGGAGTTTCACCCCCTTCGGTCCCCCCTGGCCCCGGGGGCGATTGTTAGGCGCAGGTGACTGGTGTTTCCGACGAAATCGTCGGCCCGTTAATTACGTTCTTGGTCGCGGTAACGAGGTCGCAGCGACCAAGTGGTCTCTTTTCCTCGACGGAAAGTCAAACCGCCGCCCTCCCCCCCTCCCACCGATATTTCCGTTTCACCGCGACGATCCGCGCGATCAGGCACGTTCCACAACTGCGTCAACCAGAGTTTCGGCCACCAGCAATTGAAGAGATATCGCGTTCGTTAAGCTTCGAAAGATCGCGGATCCCGTCTCGTTAACGAGGATCAGCCTCTCGTGATTTCCTCACCGAAATTGTGCAACTTTTATTTCTCGTCGACTCGTCCACGCGAGTCCAGACACATGCACAACGGAGAACGCAACGCGACCGAAGGGACACTGATAAAAGATTGTCGATAATTTGAAACTCGCGGTGAAAGGAAATCGCACGAAAACCTATCTGCTCCCGGCTTTAAAGCGTGAAGCTTTTACTTTTACTTTACTTATCAGCGGATGAAATAGCAAGAGTAGTCTTTTTTTCATTTTCTAAAAAATTGTAAAGATTCCAACATCGAGAAAAGTCGAGACAATTGAAATTTTCTTTTCGCAACGATCCATTGAAACTTGCTGCACGATTTTTTCCAATTTCATTGAATGTCAACTAAATTTTAGAATTCTCGTCGTTTTATCCTGATACTCGAAGCTGAACTTTCATCGTTTTATTCTAATGTTCGAAACGATGAAAAATAATCGTACAGATTTCGAGGGGTTGTTGTAAATGGCAGACTCTAATCTTCAAGACCGTGATGGATCACGGTCGTAAATAAAAGTGTTCAATGTTTTTTTTACACGTCATAAATTTCTACAGCTTCTTTCAAAGAAAAGAACGCTTTTCCATTTGTTACGTGGCGTTAAAAAAAAAAATAAAAAAGAAAAAAAGCCAAGAGAAATGGAAACAGAACAGCTTTGCATTTTAAAATGAGACTAAGTAGATTACGTGATTCTTTTTTAAAGCGACAACAGTTCAAAGTATCGACAATGTTTCATTTGAATTAATTCTGGCGCAAAACTGACCGTACGAGAACAATTTACATTCGCCGGAATAGCGATGTTAACGAGGTCGTAAAATTCTTTTTTTTTTTTTTTTTTTTTGCAAAGCCGAAACACAACGTTTTTCGCATGCAAACGTTATCAATGTTAAAATTCGATACGTGTGGCCGGTTCTGCTCATCACTGTAATAACAACCGATAGCAGAGAGAGAGAGAGAGACAATGGCCGTTGTTTTCCAATAGGCACTTTGTCTCCTCGTTTCCTGTTCGATCGCACGACGGAGAAAAAAAAAAAAGAAGAAAAACGAAAAACGAAAAGAACATCGTTTCTCCTAGAAAGGGGCGAATTTAGCGAATAGGCAATCGCCGAAGGTCGACTCGCGATGTGAAACGTGGACTGACCGTTCGCTTCGTCGAACCCGGGTGGGTCGCGTGACTGAAATCGATGGGCAAAAAGTGGCGTTCATCACGAATCGCGAATTCGCTGGGCAATCGAGGCTGTAGCTGCAACGCCGCAATGCGCGACTAAACCCGAATTCCGCGAATTCGCGGCGTCCATCTGCTTCGAATCGTCCGTTCAAAGTGACGAATTTTCAACCCAAGCACAGGGTGGTCACCGAAAGGCTGAATGATATAAATAACTTTTACGAACACGTGTTTTAAAAATTTTTCATTATTTTATTTGGAAATATAATTAATGGATTTTTTTTTTAACACTGTGTGTGAAAAACATCCCTGCTCAAAAATACGGGCACATTTCGAACCCCTTCAGTTTCTCAATGGCCACCCAGTAGTTGTTTCGGTCGATCGCAAAATCGCTACTAATCGGGACTATTAGCCACTTAAAGGACGAACTTTTAACTTCAGTTTTAGAAATTTCATTTCACTACATTTTATTTTCGGCAAATAAAGATTTCAAAAAATTTCAAAAAATAATTATTTTTCTGACAGTTTCGCGAATCGGAAGTAGCTTTTTTATAGGACGTAAATTAACATTTGATTTTTCCGTATAGATATTAGAATACTATTAGATTGGCAAAAAAGTAATTGCGAACGAAGGGCGAATTTTTCGCGAGAAACAAAAGCTTCAATATATTGTCGAAAATTTGTTCAAAAAAAGTTCTTACCTTCGTCGACGAAAAACAGCTCCAAGAGGTAAACTTCAGCAAATGAATTTCGATACAGTTCGAAGGCTCCTTCGCCGTACACGTCAGACACATTTCTACGAAAATGTCTCTTTTTCGATTTTTCACTTCGAAATTGACGTCGAACGAACAATTTTTAACGAGATCGCGTACTTTCTTTTTCTAAAGCAAGCATGAACACTTACGAACACCAATCGGAACGAATCTACGGTTTAGAATGAAGTTGGTTACATTTCAAGGTAGACACGTGTGTCCATCTGTCAAGAAAAGGCGCAATTACTTTTTGGCTAACCTAATAGGTACGTTCGCATTCGATAATTGTTTCGATAGGTCGTCATGTCCGTAGTGCAGTTCGTATTGACGAGTATATCGTAGTTGTGCCGTGTTTTGACGATAATATCTAACATAGTGTATCGTGACGATAATACTTAATGTTTTAACTGGGGAGATTAACTTACTAAAAAGCGCATTTTGCGTATGCCGCGACGAATGCATTACGACGAGTTGACTCGTGCTCACGGTAAATACGAAAAGATAGAATCTGCATTTTATGCGATTGTCAACGCTAGGTTTATCAACGATCGAACTGTAAAATTTGTTGCAGAGAAATGAGATTGAAAGGAACAGGAAAAAATTTACAATACAATGAAAAGCACAAGCTTCTGTTCACATATCATTCGAGTCGTTTGAAAACACACTGTTGTAAATATATAAAATTTCCAAATTCCAAGTTGATGTCACTTCTTGCCACTTTGATATTTCTAGCGGTTAAATAATACAGATGTCAAAGTATACGTTCTTTCCTAAATGAAAAGGCATTTCGAGCAAAGATCGATTTCACTCAACCGTGTGATACAGTTTGACTTAATGACTTTACAAGCGAGACATCAACAATCGCGGTTCCCACTTCGCCAAATGTAATTTTCACTTTCGAGTTTACGCTGCTCTTGGATCACCGCGTTTGGTACGTAATTCGGGAAATGCATCTCAGTGAACCGAAATAATTGATCGTCGGTTAGACGATGGTGTTCGTAAATTGCACAGGCACGTATCGCGCAGTGATTTGCACAACGCATTCCACTAGGAAGTTTAGCTCTTTCTAAAAACATCGGAGTGTTACCGTGTTGACGTGACAGCAAACAGAAAAGGAACGACGCATCAAGCTTAAGTTCATACGCGTCGTCTTCGAAGGTTCTTGACAGGTTAGTTAAAAAAGTTAAAAGGTTAAAAGCAACGAGGTGGTTTTTTTTTTTTCCAACGACGAAATATTTCGTCGTACGCGTTTAAGAGGTTAAGCAAGTTACGAGGAAGAATAGAAGCTACGTGGAAAAATAGAGGTATCGTTTCTTTGTTCAGCCAACGCGCTTTTTATCGAGGAGTTAAGTCGTTATCGCTGGTTAAAAGGTTAAAAGCAACGAGGTGATGATTTTCTTGATACGATGAAATATTTCGTCATACGTGTTCAAGGGATTTACGAAAGAAAAAAAAATAGAAGCTTCTCCCACGTCGAAGGATAGAGATATCGTTTCTTTGTTCATCCAACGCTGTTTCATCGTTATCATCAATTGAAGGTTAAAAGCGGGTTAAAAGCAACGTGGGACGACAAAACATTTCGTCATATGCGTTCACGAGGTTATGTAAATTTACATAAATAAAGACAGAAACGTGTGTTAAGTCGTTATTACCACTTAAAAAGTTAAACTCAACGCTGTGGTTTTCCTTGGCACGACGAAACATCTCGTCATGCGTGTTTAAGAGGTTAAGTAAGTTTACGAAACAAGAAAAAAAATAGAAGCTTCTCCTACGTTTTTTTTTTTTCGTTCATTCAACGTTTCATCGAGGAGTTAACTCGTCATCCCCAGTTAAAAGATCAAAGGCACGACGAAATATTTCGTCGTATGCGTTTAAGGGGTTAGGCAAGTTTACGAGGAAGAATAGAAGCTTGCGCTACGCGGTGGAAAGATAGACATATCGTTCATCCAACGCGCGTTTCATCGAGGAGTCAACTCGTCATCCCCAGTCAAAAGCAACGAGACACGACGAAATATTTCGTCATACGGGTTCAGAGGGTTAAGCAAGTTCATACGTAAGGACAGAAGCTTGCGCTAGAAATTGTTTCTTCGGGTCTTTTATCGAGAACAGCCGCGATTCTTTCAGCTTTCGCGACCTGCGGGAGATCTTCGTCCCCCGAAACACGGCAGCGATTTTATCCCTCCTCGAAGGAAAACTCGTTAAATGACTCCCTGTCGAGTTCGACGATGCTCGCTTGGCAAAAAAGAGAGTAAAAACCCTTCTTGCAGAAAGCTTGTTTGTGACTGGACGCGTTGACAGGGGCCGGTTTTCCCTCAACGAAACGAGTTGACGATAGACGTCTCGCCTGCGATTCGCCTACGATACGTTGAGAGACGTTTGAGAGCAGTTGGCGGTTTCTCTCGAACGGTGAATTCGTGCGCGGTGTAGCTGAAAAGAAAGGGGGGGGGGGGGGGGGGGGGGGGGGGGGAAGGAAGTTTTGCTCGAAGGACGAAGGTGTGAAAGTCCAGGCGACGACGATAGGGGAAGGGGACCGGCAGGAGGTTGGCCGGCGCTGGTCTCGAGGGTTATTTTAAAAGAGGGACAAGGCCACTTATGGAGCGGGACGCCGAGCGGTTCCTACTGCGGCTGAGAACGAAACGGGCAGACGGTCGATCGGGGAAGCAGGGCTGAAAATAGAGACGGCCAGGCTCTACGGGAGATACGGCGACGAGATGACACCGGACACGGAGGATCTTCCACGCTCGTAGCTTCGCCGAGGTATTATGAACCTGGAATGGCCATCGAGTTCCCTGTTGCCCGTGGAGATTGAGGTATGGCCGCGGTAGCCGGCATCTATGGCTTCTCAGAGGAACGACACGCCAGATATTCCGACCATCGGCAGCATCCGTGAGTTTCACGTGAAAGACGACGGCGAATCGATAGCCGGCGATAATACTAGACTACTTTTGCTTGAAACGCTTACGTTACGACCACGCGGCACCATTATTTCTCTCGTACCCTCGCGCTCGTTTCTTTTCACCTCGTGTCTTTCGGGCGGGGAAAAAGAAAAACGATCCTTGGCTTTGACATTTGTCTTCGAGATTTCTAACGGGGCGGATCGTTGTTGATTTCTACCCGAAAGACCGGCGATGAAGAGCCGACGAGAATAGCGGGCCTCCTTTCGGAGACGTCGTGCAGGATTTTCTCTCGCTTCCGTACGTACGTGCGTACTTCCTGCGGCTGCGAATCACCCGAATTTAGCAGGTTACATTGCATGCACTATCCGTCCGAATCTATCAAGTTCTATCTGGTTTATTCCTCCTCGAATTTGCAAACGTACTGCTTTGCTATGTACTTGAAGTATTTTTCATCGAGGTAGGGGACAACGACTCGCCAGTCTTAAAAACTCGAAGGTAAATTTAGCGATGAGAAATATTTCGTGCGGAAAGTTGGGACGAAAGTTGGAACGGAAGTTGAAAGGTCGATCGTGGTGGACGTTCCAGCGAAACTTGTTACCATGGACGAAAGGAATTTTATTAAAAGGGGGAAACGCTGAAGGGAGCGGCTGATAGAAATTTGACAATTTTTTTTTGGAATTGTGGGCTTTTAAAGGCGATGGAAGAATTCTGGTGATGGGATTAACACGCGTAACTTTCGAGTGCCACGTGTACTAAATTTGGTACACGCTTCAACTTCATCGTTATTTTTGTGCATCTTTCACATAAATATAAGTATAGTGTATTTTTCGTTTTCAAGATTTATTGTAATGATTGGCACACCTTGAATGCCAAAAGTGTACAAAATTTGGTAAATGGTGAAATATTCAGTTGCACAAACGAAATTTATACAAAGCTTTGTGTTTTAACTTCTTCGCATATTTTTTCATACGAATATAACGACAAATATAGTATTTTCTGGTTTCAACATTAATTGCAATAATAAATTTTATATACTTTGAGTTTCACGTGTACCAGGTGAACGCGTGTACTCAATCGCACACCGAATGAAATTTCTGTTTTATACTTTTAACTTTGTCGTTTTACATTTAATATGAACAAACTTATATTTTTCTTAGTTATACAGTGTATTCTCTGGTTTCAACATTTACTACAATATTCGTCATTTTATCATTGAAAGTGATTTTAGCAAAATAGGGCCTGCAACGCTAATGCAACGAAAATTAGCGATTGGTTGATTTGAATCACGTGACTCGTGATGGGGCGTGGGGTAGACCTCGAGTAGGAGTGGCGTTGTCTGGTACCGAGCGATCACGCCTGTAATTTGTTTTGTATCGATTCGAATGTTTGCATATCGATAAAATTTTATGGCAAAAGAATCGTCTTCATTTTAATATGAACAAATTTATATTTTTCTTAGTTACACCATATATTTTCCGATTTCAACGTTTGTAAATAAGTAAATTCCAAGAAATTCTCGAAAAAGTGCCAAAAGATGTATAATTCGGCGTGTTTGCCAAGCTCTGCACATCGTGATACCGTTCCCACGCGGTACGCGCGGCATTTCGCGGGAAAAGCTCGGCTGAAAAACCGCCTCGGCTCTCGGCGCGCCGTTTGAAAAAGAGGAGCCCGGGTGGTAGAATGCGTTCGAGTTGAACGGAGAATTACAAAGGCAGAGAGAAGTTCTCCGGCGTCGGTGGATGCACCCCGGCGTAACTCGCATTTTCCAACCGAGCTCCCTTCCTGTAAAGCTCGCTTGGCAACTTGGTAATTGAATAATGCAGATGAGCAATAGGACACGTGGTCCCAGTCACTCGGTTACGCCCGATCCTTTGTCAATCACTCCGCCGCGTTCCACGAACCAGACACACGCCCGATCGATCCTCGGACTGCGACTTTACAGAAAGAGCATACCGCGTTCTCGCGATACGTCGAAGTAGGTGGAAGTTTCCCTCCTCGTGGAAGGCTGGTCCCTACTTCTGTATCTTGATCCGCGGATTAATCGAACCCGGGTCAAGCTGCGTCCCCGATACCCCTTCGGCTTTCGAATTTATCTTCCTTTCACGTTTCTTGGCACGAAACGATTACTTGTTGATGATTAGTGTTACTCGTCGTTCGATACAGATGTAGAGATAAAATATAAGATAAATAATTAGACGAGACAAATGATACAGATTAAAGACTCAAACATTACCATTTTTAAC
>KQ435724.1:2249419-2274693 GCA_001276565.1 Melipona quadrifasciata | reverse complement strand
AACGCTCCACGAAATTTCTCTCGTGCTCTGCATCTGCACGCAACTAACCCTACTTCAACTCTCTCGTCGTGTCTTATCCGATAAGTCGTACGCGAAACCGTTCGTTCACAAAGGCGCTCGCGAACAATTGAACGGCGATTAAATTAATTTAGGAAAAGAGAGGCCGTCAATTATATCCCCGTTGCCTCGATCGGCGAACGAACAATCTACTCAGCCCAGTCTCGCGGGTTTAAGCTCGAAGAATCGACGAGATCTGGCAAAATGGCGAGATTAGTCCCGCAGATCTCGACGAGCAGAGCTTCCTTCTCGGGGCTGCTCGGTTACTCGCGTATCGATAATCTTGGCGATGCACACGCGGGGAGGGGGAGGGGGTTGTTCCGCACGTAGCGTACGTACGAGGGTGCAGAGGAGTAGGGTCGAGACGCGCCACGGTCGTGGGTTAATTGATTTCCAATAGCTGGCCGACCGGCCTTCGGAGAGCCGCGTAGAAGCGTAACCGTGTCCCCACACAATGAACCACCGATATGCTAACTGCGGGACACATTGTACATTAAACGACGATCGAGAATTCATAGGTCCGTATCTCCGGCTCGAGCGGCGCGAGTTAATTGGATCTCGAACGCCACCGCGTGCCTCCCGATCTTCCCGATCTTTCCGTCTCCCCTGCTTGTCTGGCGGAATTTCCTTCTCTCTCTCTCTCTCTTCCGTGGCCATCAATAAGGCGGTCTATCTTCTGAAATCTGAAATTTGCCAACGGGGCAAATCGAATTTCACAGCGGGTGGAAAAAGTATTGGGCGCGCTTGGTTTTCTTATTCATCGCGTGTAATATGTTTCCTATTCTCATTCGTCGCACGTAAAAATATCGAAGGAATTTTCGCAAAAGCGAATGATACACAGTGACTTCTATCGATGTGCTCGGATATTAAATATTGAAGATTGTAATTTCGTAGAAGAAACTCGTGCAGTGATAGATTCGTTTTAAAGCTCGAAGCCTTTCTTTTAAATGTTACAAATTGCATGTAAAAGTGTCGAAGGATTGGATTTGTAAAAAAAGACCTCTCAAAATTTGCCGTAACGATCTCTATTCCCTGAAGATTATTGAACTTTGAATGTAACAACCAAAATGTTGAAATTCTTTGAATTTTCGTCAAGCCTGATGTTAATAAAATTCGATAAAACGACGAGAAAAGACCATGTATCAAATTTTGGGGGGAATCCTTGAAGAGAGAAGGTTTCAAACTTCAAATTCATCGTGGATTCAGCCGTGAAAAACATTTTTCAATGTCTTTAACCACTACAGTTTTGTAACGTTGGAAAATAAAATGAATAATGCATTTCGGAAAGCAGAGACTCGAAGGATTAAAACGGGGTCAAGTTTATCATTGTACGATTTCATTTTTTTACAAAACTCGAACAGTTTCGATATTTAGTATCCGAATATTTAAATATTAATTCGAGCATTAATGGGATTCGCCGTGCTAGCGAAATATGTTTCCATAAATAATTCACTGTGTACGAACGCAACGTGCACGGTAGTAATTTCCAATAATGAGTCGCGCGATAATAATGCAGGAGATATAAAAGAAATTCGAGAGTCGAAAAAGTATCGACGTACTTGCTCGTCCCGGTGCTTGATCTGCACTTAGTGGAAAACTTTGAAAAATATTGTTGGAAAAATGATGAAATGTCCAAAATGTTTCGCGATGTTATGGAATGACGTTACGTCAACGTTGTGAAAGGACATTTGTTTTTTAAATTATTAAAAATGTTTTACGTTCAAATCGGATATCGAACTTAACAGAATTTAAAAAAAATTATGTTCCATATGTGTTACATATATTTCGTAGAATGAAATATCTGTTTTTATGGATTTTTTTTTATAGAAAAAGTGTTGGACTTGGGAATTGGATTTTTGAATGGCGTTCTCAGAGGACAGATATTTTAGAATCCATGTGATAAATGTCCCGTGGAAACAAGTTATTTTTAGAACGTTTAATTAAAAATCTATCTTTATGTTCGAGCACAGTTCATCGAATAGTGTGTTTTACACAAGTTCTATCGTGTCTGAAACTTTTATTTTTAAGAACGTTTTTCGAAAAAGCTTCAAATGGAACTTATTTAACAGTTCTTTGACTTTTTCGATCTCTGGTTCAAACACACGACACAGTTGTAAAAAGAAATCCTCCGTGTCAATATCTTTCTGATTCTCGAATTTTTATGTCACTTGTATTATATTATTACTATACAACTCATTATTGGAAATTGCTACTGTCCACGTTACTTTTGTACGTAGTACTCTTTAAGCATACTCTAGAAACAGATTTTATTAACACATCATTTGTTAGAAATATTGAGAAAGAACGTTTGTCTTTAAGGTGTATTGAAAATATTTTGTAGTCCTTCCCCAAATACATGGTATTTTCCTGCAAAAAGAAATTTTGTCAAGGCATGTCCAATACCTTTCCGATTCTTGAATTTTTATAGTACTTATATCATTGTTTTACAACTTACTTATATTATCACTACACAACAGATTTTATTGTCATTTGTTTTCAGAAAGATGTCGAACACATACTATTTTTTTTTTTTTTCCAAAAAGAAATCTCATCTCTGCGCATCGACGTACCTTTTCGATTCTCGAACTTTTACATTACCTCGTATTATCGTCGTTTCACTTCTTTTTTTTTTCTCTTCCAACAGATTTCGTTAATGCACCACATCCTCTCGCAAAGATATTGCGAGGAGAACCAGCTGCGCGATTCACCGTGATCTCGCGAAATCCCGCAGCGAAAGCGCGCGCGGGGGGGGGGGGGGGGGAGGGGAAAAAAGCAAGAGTATCCACCGGGTCGATTCGATTTTACTTGCACGTTGCCACGCTCGGTCGTAAACGGTGTACGCGAACGACCGTGCAATTTTACTCTTGTAACTATATCAGTGTCAAGGAAACGACGTGTCGTACGTTTCAACCCACGTATATGCACAGACCTTGCACACTTTGACAGACGAAACGTTCAAGAACGCTCAAGGAAGAAAGGGTATTTTTAAAAGAAACTTTCTTCGTTTTTTTTTTTCCCCTGCGGTAATCGTTTATTCGCCGATAGCACGATAGCGGCGGTGCTATCTCTTGAAACATGTATATACGAACTTGAACGTTGTACATGCACGAGGAACCTGACGTGTCGCGTAAATTTCGCCGCGTAATCTAGAAAGTCAGCTGGTAGTGGCGCCGCCCCCGTCGCTTTTCCTCCAGCTTTCGATGCGGCCGAGATGGAAAATGCGATCGGATGTAGCGAGCACGGCAAACGCGGGGATCGATTAAAAAATGTCGAAACGACTGCGAGCTGCCAGTCGCACGTGCCACCGCCGTATCCACCGTTGAAATTTGTCAGGCTGCTGCAAGTGTAATGGCCACCCCGAACACGCGCGCAAATCGATATCAGTTAGGCGCGCGTTCTGCATGCAACGGTTGCTCGTTTGTCCGCCGGTTTCATTCTGACGTATTAATTATCAGGCTGACTTCCAGCTCGGACTCGTTTGTTATCGTCTACCCAGTCCCGCTCGTCAAACGGGGCTGAGGAAGGGGGAGGGGGGGGGGGGTGAGACAAAAATCGGGGGTCCGTTTTTGTCACCAATTCGTTAATTGATCGCGCCGGCGATCGCCGCCAATCGGGGGAAGATTGATAAGCGATAACGAGGCACGAGGGACGAGAGGTCGCGAAAATGGCAACTGCCGCCGCCGCACATGCCTCGAATGGCTAATTAATCGTATGCAGTGGTTTCGAGCGTCGTTATGACGATTGCACGCCCGTTAACGACCATCGATCTCTCGGCCCTAATTTTCGAACAACTGTCGTCCCTCGGTGTCGAAATTCGATCGTCTGTCCCCCTTTTCGATTGTTACAGTCACGTCGTTCGGTTATCGAATTCTCTATGAAGCGAAAGGTCCTTTGATCGAGAGCGCCTGGAGCATCGCGAAGTTGAAAAAACAGTTTCGGTTAATTTAACGGAGAATGGGTTTTTTTCCATGTAAAATGGCAGAAAATGGCACGAACGAAGCGTTGGGTCGTTGGAGCGGCATCTCTGAATACGACAGAGAGCAGCGTGGCGAAAGCGGAAGAAGGGTTCGACTTTACCGACCGCCTGAATATCCGCCTTTGATACACCGATGCCGGACGAACGATCAAAACCCACGCTACTCGTCGGACACTCTCGTTCGATCGAACGTCGACGTTCTCCTTCCGAGAAGGTCTTTTTCCGGATGGCCGAGTGTAGTATCGTGGTCGTTATATTTTTAGTTGCATTTAATCGTAACAGATGGCCTGTAGCGTGAACAAACGCGCGAAAGGGGAAAAAGTACGAATGTGATGCGGCAAGTACAACTCTTGGGAGCGTGGAGCGTTTTGCTTTTTGAAAGAGAGTCGAGCGAGTTGATTCGAGTCGTGAGAAAGCGTTGAGAAAAAGTTGTTTAAAAAGAGTTGTTAGTGTTCTTTATCGGTTGCTTTATCACTAACATTGTTATTCAATAAATATCGTTTATACTTTATACTTTATACTTTAACCTCTTGCGCTAGTAACTGGTTCGCGGACCATAACGAGTGACCAAACCGTATACGATATTTCGTCTTCTTTTTGAGTTCATCGGCATATCACTGGATAGAAATTACTAAGAAGTAATAAATTTGTTATTTATTTTGCCTGGGTTATATTTCAATATACTTAAAACCGAGAAAATATTGCAATTTTGGGCCAAATATTTTCGATGTGCGTGGCACGTCATTCCAGCGCGAGTCTTCCTCTGTAAAGTCTCGACGATATATTTTCAATTCAGCTCTCCCTCGAGGACACCCGGGGATTTCGTCGAGATTTCTCGAACGAAGTAGTTCGTCCTTTTTGTCGATGGTGATCAGTCGGCGATTTAAATTGGCAATTAACATTATTTTCAAAGGGGACGCCAATTAAAGCACGACCTTGTTGTTATCAGTTGGCACCCCCTTGACTACGTCTCGAACGGAAGTGGCTTCCTTTTTCTTCCTTTGGCAGCCACTTTTCGAAGAAGGTTCTCTCCTCTCGTCCGGTAACGTAGCCACTTGTCTACTTGAAAGACGGTAGAGGGAGTTGGAGTAGATTCGTGGCCAGCGTAATCTCGTCCCAGCAGCCGAACCATGAACCGGAAGTGCGTTCGGAGAAACGCACGAGCGCACGAGGCGTTTTTTCCCCCTATTTTCCCCTATCGCCGCGATATCGATTCAAATTACGCAACCAGGTCGCACGTTAACTGTAATTGACTCGCGTTCGACGTGAAATCAACGCGAGAACGAGAGCGCGCTTTGTCTTCTCTTTTCCTCCCTGGCTCTTTTCGTTTGACGCTTTACGGATTTTCGTTTAATTTCGATGAATTCTCGCGGAAACACAGGGCCGAGATATGTATCTGCCGCGTTGAATCAAGTCATTAACGTGTATGTTAAAAGATAGTTGATCTATACGAAGCGCATAATTTTACCGATGAAAATTGTCGATAAAATTCAAACGGCGCGGACCGAAATGCAACGAGTACGTGCATGAAATGACTGAATAAATATCTATATGCTGTGACTTAATGTCTATGCCCGTATGGTAATAAAATTCATGCGTGGAATAGTATGTGTATTCGTACAACGAAAGCAACTGATACAATTTCGTAAAAAAAAGGATTACACAACCATTTTGGTCTCACTTTAAAATGTGAAGCTTTTACCTTAATAGTCGTGAATTCGTTCTTTTCGAAACTGATTTTACTTCAATTTCTAAAGCAGCAGTCGGGAATTTGGGAATACTCTTTTTTTTTTTAAATTGTAAAACTTCAAACGTACGTGAAAACGTGAAAAGAATTTCTTTCACAGTCTAGATGCACCATAGCCCCTTGGAGACTGAAATTTCGGTTGTACTAGTATTTTATCGAACTTGGAATGTTAGATTTCTAACTTTAACTTAGATTTAATTTCTTGGATTTTTGTCATTCAGCGTTCAATAAAATGACATGCAAAAATAATCGTTCATCAGGCTTAAAATAAGACCGAAACAAGATTATCTTTTTTCTACGAAGATGTACAATTAGTTTAAATTTTTCAATGTCATCATACAATTGCACGTGGAATCGATGTCTAAATATTTAAAATCCTTTTTCCAAACTTTTCTCCAATTATTACGTTTCTTTCGATTAATACGTACGAGGCTTTCGTTGCTGGACGAGGAAGTTCACACGAGCGTGCAAACGTTAGAGAAACGCGTAAATGGTAAAACACGACGGAGCGGTTGTAGACAGCCTGGCAACGTGGACGCCCGATTCATGGTGATTCCCATGTGACTGGGCGTTCATCGATCCGGCTCGGAAATAGGCGAGTGACCTATACCGTGAGGATTTCCAGTCGGCTTAAAATATTGCGCGACTACCATTCTCTCCGCGTTATCGTCTCTTTCCATTTTCCCTGCTTCTTTCTCTCCTTCTTCCCCGCTCTCCTTTTTTTTCCTATCAACGGTAGTAGTATCCTCCGCCGCGGAGCTCGATATTTCGAAAAGCATCTCTTATGGAACCTTGATACACACGCGCGCGCACACCACAGACCTGGATAAACCCAATTCCTCGAAGAAACCTGAAAATACGTGGCCGCGTTTTTTCATTTGCTCCGACAAACGAGAAATGCACTTTGTAATTGCTGTTGGAGTTTAACTTGTTTAACAGTTTAATAACAACGATCGAAGTCCCGCTTTGATTGAACAACGATAACAATAATTCACAAAGTTCCTTCCTATCGGCGAGGGGTAATTGGGATGCAACCGGGCTGTGCGAGTGTACATTTGTTTGCTGCGAGCAGCTTTCGGGAGAGTCCATTAAAAGCGCGAGTGATCCGGCGCGAGTTTTCTTTTCCTTCGGGCAGAGAATAAAATAACAGAGTGTGTTATATATCGCGCGAACGATAATTCGAAACGATAAATATTCATCCGGATAGAGAGCAGCAGGTTCGTTGGGGAAAATGCGTTCGTAAGATGGCGAAGGATGGCGAGAGGTTCGCTCCCCCTCGCCGACGCGATCGTCTTTGATCTGAATTTCAATCGGCTGGTCTCTCCCACGGAAGGCCGGGAAGGTGGAAAGGCGGCTGAGAGACGATTTTCTTTAATTAAATTCGATTATCGGAGATCTCTCCGGGTGCCTCCTATTCCCAGAGAACTGGTTACGTAACCCGGCGCAGGACCGAGTTGCCACGACAATACGAGAAGCGTAACGTTAAAAATATCTCTGGAGCCTATGTTTGATTCAACGTTCTTAGTGTTCCGGAAAATCGTGGTCGAGCGGGAAATTCCAAAAAGCCAATGTGACTGATGTGTGTTTGGAAAAAAACAGAGAAAAGTATAAAAATTCGGTAGAAGAATGGTATTTATCATACGATTGACAAGGCCAGAATAAATCAGTGTATAAAATATTTCGATATTGGTGTACAGTGTATTCCGATACTTTTGGCGAAAATCGTGCTAATAACGTTTGTCGAAAATTATTAGGAAAAGTGGGAAAGTCGGTTATCTTTTGTGTCGATGTAGAACACTAATCGTTGCTAATGATAATCCAAGTGACTCGCCTATGCAGCCAGAATAATAACACTAAAATATCGTTCTGGTATTAATTATGCATGCGTAGAACGATGAATTTTTTTAAAGATTCGAATCAGATTTTTCGTAAAATGTCTAAAATGTATCATAAAGTTTTTCTATATCTTGCTCGTTTCTTTTTCACTTTAATATCTCTAATGGAAATTTTACGTTTCGATCGGTCGATAGTTCACGTTTGTTAAATTCGATCGGCCGAGAGAACGAAAACAAACGAACGATAATGGGGTGGTGTTATGGAGATGGCCGGCACATGGAGGAGATCGCGCGATTCGCGCTGGCAAACGAGGGGGAAGGCAGAGCTCGGATGGTGGATCGATCCGCGTGACAATTCACGACACATTTTCCGTGTGCGTGTGCAGCCTGCCGCTTCCGCGCCTTTTCCCACGGGGCTTCCTCCTGTCTTGCTGGTCTTGCTCGCACGAGAGAGAGAGAGGGAGCGTGTCGTGAATACACGCGGCACGTACGGGGCGATGCGTGCGTGCTGCATCGTTAACCGAGCCGCTACGTACACACGTGCATACGCGAAGCGCAGCCTCGCGCAAAAATACGAACAAAGGGGAGGAACTGTTCGGCTAATAAACTCATCGATCCTCCGGGCGTATCGTTTTCCCTCGCGACTCCCTCTGTCCCTAAGAGCGAACAATGTTCCAGCGGTGCACGCTGGTTAACGATCCCCGAGGCGGATCTTCCTGCCGATGGAACCGTGCACCACCGTTCCACCACGACGATACGAGAAAACTCGCCATCAATCCCTCTTTCGCTAAAAGAGAAATTTCTCTACCGTTTCCCCACATTTTCTTGTCGCTTGTTCGTCATTATAGCATCGTTATTATTTCTCCTGTTTTCCCTCCTATTTGTTGTTACATTATTACTCTTCCTCCCTATTTCTCTTCCGTTTTCCATTGTTTCCTTGTCGGTTGTTCGTCATTATTATATCATTACTGTTTCTCCCCGTTTTTTCTTCCAGTTTGTACCATTTTCTTGTTGCTTATTTATTTATATACTGTTCTCATTAATTTCTTCTTATTTTCTTTTATTTTTTTATTTATTATCCATTATTATTTGTTGTTACATCATTGTTGCTCCCCCCCCTATTTCTCTTCTATTTTCTTATTGTCTATTTATTATTGTATTTGTTATTCATCATTACTATAGCAAAACGTCGATGTGTGATCGTACCGTGAATCAACTAGAAATTAAACTAGATTTTCAAATCGTGGGTGTTTATTGCGTAAAAGAGTCTAATAATTAGTAGATTTTAGTGATTTAAAACTTTTATCATCTCTTGACCTGGTTATTTAAGAGCGATTATCAAGCAATTTAAGTGTAACTTCTCTTGAATTAATTCAAGACCAATTTGCACGTGGATAAATTTATCATCGTTTGTTATTTCCAAGCTTCGACGGAGAACGCAAGCTTCTTCTTATTATCAAAATTAGTTTGAAACTTTAATCACATTAATTCGCCACTTTTAATTATTCGCTAATTGTAAATTAAATTTTCTAACGCTGTACTCCAAACAGACTTTTCTTAAGCAATTTTTCCTTGCAATTTATCTTTTAATTTTCTTCAGCGTCGCTCTCTTTTCTCTTAATACGAATGACATCTGTAAACGTAAGCAGTTCGCTAAAACGGGGCAAGGATGCGCGTCCTAAAATCTAAAATTAGGTGGCTCATCCTGCATTCATTTCATTCGGATACTCGAAATACTGTATTTATCGTTGCCGGGGAAAAGTGACAGTTGTTTGGAAGATTTTTATGAAAAAAAAGAAAAAAAAAAAGAATATCACCGAAACAACTGAAACTGTTAATCTGAAAGTACAGAGGAAATTTTCCGCGGAAAAGCCGCGTTGAATTAAGAAATTAAACGAGTGGCAACTATATTTGCCGATATAATAATTGTCGATGAGAGGAATACTATTTCGGTCGCTCGTAACAATTATAAATGAGGAAACCTCTATTTCGGTCGCTCGCAATGCAAAACGTAATGTACTGTTTCGCATTCGACTGAAAACACTCGCCGCGACCGCGTTGAAACATTTTAGAAAAACCACCGAGTATACTTTCTGATGTAAATCTCGCGGCAATTAACGAACAAAGGGAACCGAAATGAATTCCCCTCGCTGATAGCTGCTACGGGCAATCGAAATGAATTTCTCTCACGAATATCGATCACCGCTAACGAAAAAGATTCCTCGAGCACTTTCGATTGTTACTCGCAGCCAGAAACATTTTAATTAAATATTAATTAAATGGCCTTTGATTGTTAATTATTATTCTGTGACTTATTCCCGACTTGTTACTGTATTTATTAAATTATTAATTGTTATTTTACGATTCTTCTCATTTTTGTTAAAACAGTTGTGGCCTCTGATTATTATTTTATTATTACTATACTCGTCACTATATAACTAAATATAACTAAATATTACTATATTTCTATATTAAATGACCCTCAGTTAAATAACTATATAATTAAATATAACTAAGTATTACTATATTTCTATATTAAATGACCCTCAGCCAAATAACTATATAATTGAACATAACTAAGTATTACTATATTTCTATATTAAATGACCCTCAGCCAAATAACTATATAATTGAATGTAACTAAGTATTACTATATTTCTATATTAAATGACTTTTAACTATATAACTAATATTACTATATTTTTACATATATTAGATGACCTTCATTAATTATTACTCTTGATTTATTATTCTATTTCAATTATTAATCGTTGTTCTGTGACATTTTTCATTTTGGTTGCGACAGTTGCAGTCTGATTATTACCAAATCGTTGCACTATTTCTCATCGCTTCTTCCTGCTCGTTACTTACGAACATCGTTGCTTAGAACAGGGGTAGGGGGTGGATAAGAAATTTGTGAAATTTAGAATGATCGTTAGCCTTCCGTTCCGCGGAACGGGGACGAGTTTTCCCAGAATTTCGCAGAGTTATTATTCGCGGACGGACTTATTTCACCCGCGAGTGTAATAGCGGCCTCTAAAAGCCGAAAGACGCGGAGCGATATTAATTTAACGTCGCCTCGTAAAACCGACCGAGGCCCAACGTCGTCCCCAACGATGCAAATTTCACGAAACGAGAGAGAGAGAGAGAGAGAGCGAGAGAAAAAGGAGCAGTTTGCCGCTACTCTCGAATTTCCGCTCCGGATCGAAACCTCCATTCCCATTTCGATGGTGATCGGGTCGTAAAATATCGCGCTGGTCGAATCCCACGATCCACAAATTTCACTTTAAGGCGGAATAAGCGGGAAAGCCTGGAGATACCCGACGTTTCAACCGATTTCGACCGTTTCGGTCGATCCGCCGATTTGGAAACGCGGCCGTTTCCGTTCATCGAGATCACGTCCGTCTGTTTGTTCGTTTATCGAACTGCTGTTTGCTTCCCTCTCGTTTCACCGCGCTTTCGTCAAATTTTCTTCCTCCACCCGAAATTCGCTGGAAACACGCCGTTCAAAATGCTCTCTCTCCCCCCCCCCCCCCCCCAAGGCGAGCCAAACGCTCGTGCGATTGAGACACTCGCGAGCAAACCTGGCAAACACGCTCCTCGTCGATCGAATTCGGCGCAGCGAATTCAAATCGGGTCCTGATCGGATCTCGGCAATCCGGGTGTGTTCAGTCGAAGGATTATTTGTGATTCTGGTTGAGAGGATAATTTTTCGAGAAAAGAAGCGGGTAAAAGACGAGCCGTACCCACCCCTTTGGAGTCTGCACTCTGGAGGGAGTCGAACAAACCACGTCAGTCAAACTCTTATCCTCTGGTCCTCTGCACTTTTCGTTTCTCCCTTGCCGCGATTCTTTCGTCCGACGTTGGCGGAGTTCTTTTTTTTTTTCTTTTATGAAGACGAAAGAGTTTGGAAAGGAGTTTCTATTGGCATAAATTCAGAACTGGATGCATTACGTGCCAAGCCATTCGTCAGCCTTATGTCTGATCGAATCTACCTTCCACTTACGAAACACGTTTCGTTGAGAAAATGTAACGTGAGCGTGATTAATGCTAGAACTGCCAAAAGTAATCGGAATGACTAAATTTTCGTTATTTTATAGAACAGCGTATTTTTAAAAATTTTAATAACTTTTCGTCGAATGTACAAATAAAGGTTTGTTTACGGTGTGTTGTAATGGTTTTCTATATTTTTTTTTTTTTTTCTTTCTAACTTCAATGTCTCTGGTGGAAATTCTATGCTTCAGTCGTTCGATCTAATGTTAACCAGTCACAAATTAACTCGTGTTTGCACTTGCTATTTTAATTTTTGTCACTCGGGGCAACGCAGAACATCGTCGAACCTTTCTTCTTTTCCAAAAAAAAAAAAAAAAAAAATTGCTCTTATTGATATTTAGATTTTCATCGCAGTTTTAGCGTTACAAAAGTGTCAATCGTGACGGATCGTGACGGTGAAGAACTTTCCAATGAATTACACGCAGACGCTTTGTCTGGTTGTCCGAGTGATTTTGTAATATATTGCAGCGATGTGGAAATTGATGGTCGGAAGAGAGTTATGAATCGGATATTAGACCTCCGAAACGGCAAATTTGCAAAACCTGTTGTGCACCATTGCACGTAGGCGATTGCTATGCACTTTGTCACACCAAAAAAAAAGAAAAAAGAAACAATGTAGATAAGAGATGTACAAAGTTTTATTTTAATTCATATTGGAGTTTATTTAGATTGTTTCACTTTGGTACCCAATTACAAAATAATAGCCGGCTTCTGCGTAAAATTGCCGCTCAACAATGTGTTAAAAAGTCATCCTGTTTTCGTGACGAGTTGTATTTACCGTGATCGAGTTGGTGGAGGGAAATGTGAAAATAATCCCCCGAGTGCAAAGGGTTGAAATCTGATTTGAAATCTCGTACGTTTACAATTTACTTTTCCTTTTAAATCGAGACCTCAAACCTTGCACCACTCGAGCACGACTCGACACTATCAGTCAAAGGGTTAACAACCCTCCGTTGCTCGTCTTGCGATCGCGTCTCGATGGTGACGCTTGGTCACATTTCGACAATGGGCACTCATTGTCAGAGTATCGAGACGCGAACGACGCGTTTCAAATCCGGAGACTCGATTTGCAAAGGGCGAGCCTGCCTTTTCTTCGTCTTTTCTTTGGACCTTTGCACGGTCTCACCGAAAAGTCTCTATCGAGGTTGGCTAGTAAGTCCCAAGTAAGCGATTCTTTCAGACAGTCCGTAGTTAGACGTTGTAAAGTGTCAGTAATTTCAGTCCGATCTTGGATACTGTTCATCCATTTGGCAGAGGACGTTTCAGGTTTACCCTTTCGAAGCAACTGCGTGCAAATATAAAACTGGGAAAGTTGAAACCAGCATTTTCGATGTATCTCGTTGGTTTGTTTGTTAAAAAGGGAAATAGTGCGGCGCATGTACGTGAAAAAGGTGCAAGAGAGAGAGCTCGGTTCGATCGGCTAGAAACGAATCGATTCAGCGGACGGAATGCGATGGAACGCAGCCTTCTCTCTCTCCCCCTTTCTCTCTGTCCGCAGTACTCTGTACTTTCTTGCGTTTTAACTTGACCCTGAAACGGTTTCCGGCTTGGCGGAAATCGACCTGGACGATTTGGTCGACCTGTTTGGCAGGCCGACATGCCGAAATATTTTCGGGTCTCCGCATATGGCTGGCGATGGTGTGGGTGCGAGCGAAGCGCGTCGGTGTGGCTGGCGGTGTGGCTTGACGCAATGGAGTCGATAAGGGTGGCGGAGTCGATAAGGATCCCGGTGGCTGGCGCCATCTAATAATCTTGGCTGGCATTATCATCCCCCTCGAGCAGGGCTCGGCAGGGAAAACACACACACACACAGGGGTGATAGTTTGCCAGCTCGCCGGGCTATGCAGAGTGCACTGTGCGCTCTGTTTACGCCTCCGTGAATTGTAAACCCTTCCTGGCACACACCGGTTCTCCACTCGGCTCGGCTCGTCTCGACTCGTCTCGTCTCGTCTCGTCTCGTCTCGTCTCGGCCAGCGAGCGCACCCACGCGTCCACTCGCCGACGATTTAAAATGCTGTCAGAGGGGACCATGCGGATTTGCTGACGGATGTGGATGTGGACGCGGTGCCGCCTGGCCGGAGTACGATGGGGTGAGAGAAAGGAAGTAGATAGAAGAAACGCACACCGGTGCGAACGTCTCGCGCGGGAACGCGGCTTTCAGCGAGAGCCCGCTTTCACGGAACGTCGAAACGGCCCGGACGAGTGAGAGAAAAAAGGGGCGAGAGTAAACCGGAAGAAGCTGGTGTTACGGGGTGGTGTTTACGCGAAGAGGAAACGACGTGACGTGACGTGACGTGACGTGACGTGGCGACTGGCGATCTCTCTTTCTCTCTCTCTCTCTCTCTGCTTTCGCTTCTTCGCCCGATCCTTTTGAAGCTACTTTTACCGTAAGCACGTTCTCGCCAGTTGCCGCTAACCAACCAGTTTGCATGCACACCGTGACTCTTCCGTTCCTCGTCGAACCCCGCGCGCTTCCGTTTCGAAGATTCTCTTCTTCGAAACTTCTTCCCGGCCTCCTTCCCGCTGATACTCGCTCCGTGAAACCGTGAAATCGCCGTTTCCCTACCAGATTCTCGAACTCGTCGCGCCTCCTCCGGATCGTTATCGGAATTCTCTTCGGAGTTTCGTGGACACGCGGGCAACTTTCCCGATTAACTTCGTTCTCGCAGCGAACAGCTGGGTCACTGGGTTGAAGCTGCTCGATCCGCTGGCGTCGCCTACCTCGGATAGTAATCGGCTGAGAGGTTTCTCGAATCGGGGATCGACTTACAACTTCCGAACAGCTGACTCGTTTCCAAAACAGCGGAACGCCCGGTCGAGTCTTTCTCTCCTTCGCGAAAACGCGAAACCGGTGGGATTGACCGTTTAACCGAGGCCCGCGTTTATGGGCCGCGGGAACTGGAACGGTTGCTTTACAAGCTCGTTAAAGCTGACAGAGGACGCGGACCGTCCCCCCGTGGGAGAGCTCGGTAATTCGACGCACGTCTCCTCGTGTTTCTCGCTTGTAACAGCGTTACACCAACCTCCGTCCACCATTTTCCACGCTGAAACAGCTTCGACTCGCCTTTCCCCTACGTTCCAACTTGGCCAATTCGTTCGTTTCCTCTCTTCGCCGATGGCGAGGAAATTTGGCGGTCATTCGTTCGTCATTCGTTCGCGCGAGGTTAGAAAAATGACGAACGGAGGAAGGGGAAAGGGCACGAAGAAGGAATTTCTTACTTGTCGTTCGGTGTTTGGCTCGGTTTGGATCGGGTTTAGGTTTGGTCGGGTTTAGGAGGTCGTCCCTTGTCGGGCGTATCGGCTCGCTAGTGCAGGGCTTGTCACTGGCAATTCGCCGGATCAGGGTCATTCTGGACGTTTCATTGATGCCTGGCGCTGCATTCACGGGGGGTAACCAGAGTTAACCACTCCCATCGAGGCCATCGAGAGAAGCAGGGAAGCTGACCTAGATAACTATGCCCACGACCCGATTTGCCCCATCTTCACCGAAGCCGGTGAATGGATCCGACATGACGCACACACCATACTGCTCTCTCCCTTCCTCTCTCTCTCTCTTTCTCTCTCGTTCTCTCAATCCATAACCTTATTTCCTTTACGTAACGGTCACATAAGCGCGTCGGAGAGCGAGGCACCCCTTGCACGATCTCCCTCCGCCATTTTCACCAATCACGCGCCTATTACGGTATTCGCCGCTGTGCCCGATGGCACGCCGCTCTCCGGGGTAATTACGCGTGAACGACTTTGGCAGGTTAACGTGCGAGGGGGTGGTTTACGGCGCGCTTAGAGTGGATCGCCTTCGGAGATCGAGCTTACTGAAAAATAATTTTACGATTGTCGTCTCTCCGCGATTGTAAACGAACTTACGCAACTTGAGGTCAGTTTTGAAGTAAAAAGTTCGTCCAACAATTCGGCATTTTCGAAAATTTCATCGTTGTTGGTGCGTTGTAATAAATGTATGGTTCTTTTTGATGGAGTTTCTGAAGCGAGGGGCTGAAAAATTACTTGTCTTCGAAGCCAAGTTTGTCGTCGTTTGATCCTTTTTCTGTGGGTATGAATGAGTGTTGTGCAACTCGAAGTTAGCAGTCGTCAATCTCAAGGCGAAAAGTACCTTACAAAGAACGAGTAAATGTGAATAATTTTCGGGAATGTCATTTTGTGCAAATATACTGTTACTCTGTTACGTCACGAGGTGAAAGTTGAGGATCGTGAGAAATAATCTTCTCGATGGAGTTTTGGAAGAGAGAGACTTCACCTTTGAAATCGTCATTATTAAAATCGTTTGATTCTTTCTGCGTAAAGAGTTCAGGTAGCTTAAAGTCGCCAAACGTCGACCTTAAGCTGAAAAGTAACGAATTCGTTACTCTGACGTCACGAGGCGAAAGTTGACAATAAATAATCTTCTTAATGGAGAGGGGTTAAAAAATAATTCACCTTCGAAGCGATTATCGATTCGTCGTCGTTGAATGAAAGTGACTTTTTTTTTCGCAAGTATAAAAGAATTTACACAACTTGAAATCAACCTCAGAGCGAAAAGTTTGTAATAAATTCAAATTAAAGTCTAACGGTTAATTCACAATCTTCGAGAATTTCATTTTGAGAAAACGTTCTTGATTCGACTTTAGAAGAGAGGGGTTAAAAAGATAGCCCATATCAAAATCTTTGACTCTTAATTCTTCAAACATATATTTCTGCGGGTATAAAATCACCAAACACGTCAATCTCAAGCGAAAAATAACGATAAATGCGATTTCGAATATTACGTGTTATTATAGAGGATCGAGCAAACATCGAGGCGTCGATAATCGACGGTTCGACCAACACTCGCCGCGATCGAACGTCACTCGACAGCCACAATGTGAGTTTATTTTTGGACTCGCCAGCCAGATCTTGCAACATTCGCCGCGAACGTTGTACGACGCTCGGCCGATTAGACTCGCTCGCTTTTCGAAACGTTTTCGAACAAGAGAGGTTGTCTCGACGAAAACACCAAAGTGTGTCAGGGCGAAGAATTTCTATATTCTTCGATTCGAGCGTTTGCTCGCGTTCGCCTCTCCCCCAATTATCCTGGACGACGAGATGGACGAAAGGAATTTAGAAAACTTCCTTACCGATTGACTTCCCGTCGCGCCGCCGATAACGAGGAAAGTTTCATTCTCTCCTCTGTTTCTGTCGCATCTTCAAATAAAAGAGCTTGCTTCGCAGTTTCGTTTCGTTCGTTCGTAAACTCGTCTATCGAGTCCGCACGTCGTCATGAGATTCCGCGAGGCTTCGCGAGAATTTCCAAAGCGGACGGATATATAGACTCGAATCTCGATCATCGATTTTTCGGGCTAGCCCCAATAACCAGGATGTTCCCCTTTCCGCGATATTACGAATGCATGCACCGCGGCCGGTTAACCCGAATAGAAGCAATAGGAAATATATATCGGCCGAATCTATCGTACTGGCAAGAGCGAATTCGCATGGGCTAACGCGTGATTATCGACAAACGTAATTTGTGCTGGCCAATAATAGATTTCCAATTCGCTCGCCAGAAGGTTTTCATTAGGCGGGCCATCCGGAGGGGTGGGGTTGTTCCGGCTGTTAATTCGAGGAACTAAATGGCGGTGGAAGTGGATGGCGCGTACGTGTGGCAAAAGTAGAAACTTCGAGCCGTGATGTAACGTAGGTCGATTGTTCCGCGTCTCTTTGACGCTCGCTCTTCCTTCCGAATCTTGCGAGATTCAACGGAGAATTGAAATCCTTTCGGTGTCGAGCGGGAAACGAGGCCAAGAAAAATACCGGGCCAAGTTTTGACCGATTGATTCTGTGAGGCACGGATAATCGCGAAATTCGAAGAGAGATAAAGGGAGGATGTGCCTGTAGGGGGGATGAGAAGTTTTAATTGACCGCGGAGGATTTCGCGTGACAAAGCGTGATAGTTACAAGATTGTGAGAAGTAGAGGAAGAATTGATGCGGCCAACGACGATGTATCGTTGGCTCTGTTTAGGGGTTGAGGAATTTTCATTGGCCATGGAGGATTTTCCCGCAGGAAAGGAAAATAGTTTGAGGAGATTGAGGGATCCTTAGTGGAAAACACCGTGGGTATCGAAACGTCAAATTTCTCGCGTTCGTTTGAACCTCTTTGCGAACGCTGTTGTGGATGTCAATCTTGTTTAATCGCGCTTTTTCTGTTTCTAGAGTACTCGCATACACAGGGTGTTTCATTTTTATCCCGCCAAACGGTGTCAGTTTTATGATAAAAAATATACAGTTGCAAATTGTTTAGTGAGAAGTTACAAGTAGACTTTGGCCGGATTCCTGTGCCAAATTCATATTTTTACAAATCAAATTTAGGAAAGAGAGGGGGAAGACAGAAAATTGTTTTCTCTGTTGATTATTATACAGCAGTGTATTATAATATTGCAGGGACATTTCTGCGTCTTCAAATTTCTTACAAATGCACAGAAATCCGTAGTCTAGTTACAGTGAAAATACCAAAATTGTAAATTTATTTAAGCATTAAACTGATCGGTGTTAATGGTAACGACGTACGCAGTATCGCAACGTGCAATGACACGAGTATTTGCAATGATCGTTAATAACGAACATAACCTCTCTAACGCCGAAATGAAACGAGAAACCAAGCATTTACAATTTTCGATGCTTTTATTATAATGATCTGATAATGCAATTACGATCCTGCATTTCTACAATATATTGTATGTTACTTTCTTATTATATTTATTATATTCTCGTTATATCATATATTATTTTCTCATGTTTAATCATAGAACACGCCGACACCGACTTTGGCCAGATAAAAGCGAAACGCTCAGTGGTAAAGCTTGGTTAAAAGATTCACGTGTTTTTCGTCAAACGTGTCCCTTTTATTTTCAAGCGGAACGCAATTACCAAACTGCAGTTCGCAATAACCGAGAATTGTGACGGTTGGCGCTAACAATGTTTCCTACAAAAGACTCCTCGACTATCGGGAATAATCGAAGGCTGTTTAAAAATAAACCAATAAACGACAGAAGGAATCCAGCGAGAGCGTCGGCGGGGAGCTTTTAACAGGTTGCATCCGACGCTATCTCGGCTCGTTTAATCTCTTGTTGCTCCGAATGTGGATCTTCCTGGACGTTCTCGCGGCGAGTGAAGCACTTGGTAAGATCAATCATTGAGAGAGGTGCCCACCTCTCCTCTGGTACACCTTCTGCCATTGTCTTCTTTGACGCGAGGTCTCCTCGATGCTGACGCTTTGTCACGATGAGTTTAATACCTCGCTGCCAAGGCTCTCGAGTGGTATAATCGGTACACCGTCGTCGTCGCCTGGGGGGGTGCACAAACTCTTTCTCTCCCTTCTGTCTATCCGCAGGCTTCGAATCCTGTCTCTTTTCGGCTTTGTCGTCGTCGTCGTCGTCGTTGTTGTCGTTGTCGTCGTCGTCGTCGTCGTCGTCGTGTTTCTTCCATTCGACGTTGCACACGTCATTGACCTGTCGATCCCGCTATTAACCCCTTGCGCTGGCAACTGGTTTGCGGACCGTAAAGAGTGACCGAACCGTATACAATAATTCGTCGCTTTCTTTTTCTTTTGAACTCGTCGGTATGTCACTGGATAGAAATTATTAAGAAGTAATAAACTGATCATTTGTTTTATCTGGGTTACATTTAAACATACTTGAAACTGAGAAAATGTTGCAATTTGGGACAAAAAATTCTCGCAAGAGGTAAACTACGCAACCTCCTGCACCGAGCCCCACCCACTTTTTGTGACAAACGTTAAAAACATTTTTTTTTTTGTTAAAATATAAGAGTATATGATAAAGTCAGAATAATAGTTCATTGTCGAGATCCTGGAAAGGATCGGCTGATTTGCGGATTGTGGGTTATGAAGATGTTAAAATTCTGCGAACGTACAGGGTGGACCAGTTCAATAGGATCTCTTATTTTCTGAGGACAAAGTTTTTTCCATTTACTTAGACTAATTTATTTTTGAATGAATTCGACCTGATCGTTTATTTTTGAGATATGTGTACGCTTTTCCACGCTCTACAACAATGTCCAAAAGTAAATAGGGAAACACTCGATGAACACTTGAGATTTCGTAAAAATTGAAAAAATATGGATAACATAGTGGTCACTCTGCGCGTCATAGTGATGGGAAAAAATCGGTTCTCGAGCGATCGACTTCTGATTACAATTTGGAAAATATGCGAACGTTTGCAGAAGTGTCGCACGAATAGAGGAAGAGTCGAAGAATGGAGCAGGTCTACGATTGGGACGAGTGAGCTTTTAGGTGGACGCAGGTCCATCATCCTTCCGGTCGTCGGTGCATCGGGGACAATAGGGACAACCGGGGGTGTCGTTTTGGAATTGAACGGCCGGCCAGTTCAATTGGCCGAGCGTCACACACAAAGAACGAATTTCGTTCTGTCGGTGCCGATACGCGAAACCGGCGGCGGCGTAATTTGAAATAGGGCGGCCAGGCTGCGGATGCGAGCCGCGTCGTTGGCTTAGCTCCACAGTCGCGTTGCGGATTGTGTTTCGGGTGGCCCACATACACGGATATTTATTGGCGCGTCTTAACTTTCCACTCGCGGAATTTCGCGGGATCGCGCAGGCAAACTCGGCATCGATCCGCCCGGCTGCGACTTTCACCAAAGTGCTCCTGCTTCTCTCCCCATTTTCGTCCTTAACTTCAACTCGTCCATCTTTCACTCGATTTTTCCACGTGTCCACTGATCGTGGAAACGCAAATGATCAATTTTCCCTCTCGCCAATCTGTTCGACGAACGTCAAACGTCAAACGAAACGCGGAATAATTCGCGAGCAGCGATTGAGAGCAAGGCTCGGAATCGTGCGAGTATCCTTTCGTTATTGGTTATTATTTTTAATAATTTACATAGTAAAATTATTTCAATAATGTTTTTAATAGCCTCAGTTGTTATACTTTAATAATTATGTCGCAGTTGCATTCATTGAAGATTTTATCAATAAAAAGAGTATTTTCATGACACAAATTGTTCTTAATTAAAAAAAAAAGTAATTTACACTAATTAGACAGGTTTTTTTAGTATTTATATATGCGAAATTTAAAGATATAAAATTGCACAGGATGCGTACAATACGGAAGAGTGTATAAAATATTCAAAGTTATAATGTTTTTTGTAATATATTCTAAAAACAATTTTCCATCCAAGTTCAATTTTTTAAATTATATTCTTTATATTTTTAATTATACTTTATCACTGAAAGTGATTTTAGCGGGGGTAACCCAGAAAATCGCACCTCTTCAGGTGCAACGCTCATGCAACGAAAATTAGCGATTGGTTGATTTAGGTCACGTGATTCGTGAGGGGGCATGGGGTAGACCTTGAGTGAGAGTGGCGTTGTCTGGTACTGAGCGATCGCGCCTGTAATTTGTTTTCTATCGATTCGAATGTCAATAAAATTTTATGGCAAAAAAGTCGTCTTCATTTCCTAGTCGGAACAGTTGCTTCTGGGCCTTTCAGTGAGACGAATCGTACTGGAGTAACAAGTCGTGCAATTTTTTTAATTCTTCGGTTTCTTTAATCGTATTTCAATTATATTCTCGCAAAATACGATTCTGAACAAAGGTCCGCAGTCTGCTGACTGGACTTCACGAGCTCTTCGTATAATTATCGTTCATTATTATATGTATCATTCTGATATTTCATTGCAATCAGTGCCAATAGAGAATAGCAAATATTTGAATCGAGATTGGATAAATTATAGTTCACGTATAGTAGACACGTGGACGATCTAAATCGTGGTGGTCAAAGTGGTTAAACCACCTTGTTCGTTCGATCCCACGGAACGTGACTTTCTCACGCGTCTTGTTTCTTACAATTAGCTGATCGACGTTTATTATATTTATTAATTATCCTAGCTGATAAACGAAGCCTAGCCGGAAGTAATTGGAAGGGCAGAAGCATTTGCAGAAGCCGACGAGACCTCGAGGGAGTCCCGAAGGGGAGAAAGGGGCCTCCTTCCTTGCTATCGCGGCAAGCTCGAATCCTCGTCGTGTCCTTTATCGTACGCGGTCTCGTGTCCGACCGAGGAACAAAGTGCCCCTCGAAACCGACCGGATACACCCACTCGGAAACCGGCTCCGGCCGGCCGAATTGTTCCCGTGACTTCTCCCGTAACGCGAGACGCTAATTAATTTATTCGCGGGTTACGCAAAACGTTCGTTTCCGAGGAGAGAACCGGGGAGAATCAGCAGATCCGGCTTGTCCGACGATCTTGGGCTAACTGCCTCGACGCACGCGAGCCAGCCAACCGACGTGCCGAAACTTTTCCTTTTCCGGGCAACAGTGTGTGTGTGTGTGTGTGTGTGTGTGAGTGTTCTAGCGATGCTCCTTTCCGCAAAAGACGTAACGTAACGTACGTAAACTCGACGCCGATCGACGACGTTTAACGACACGGAGAAGACGCCGCGCCGGGTCGAGAGGGATCGTCTCGAAGGCTCTTCGGAAAGTTGAACGCCGGCCTCTGTTGAAGTAACACGGCAAAGTGCAGCGCTAGCTTAGAGAGCTACTCGAAAGACTCTGGCGGTGCGGGGATGGTTTTATCGTTTCGCAGCGACGCGAGCTCGAATTTATTCCTCATCTTTGTTGCTCCTTTTTGTACACGATCATCTCTGTGCTTTGCACGCAGGGTTGACCCTTCGATCTTTTTTAAAAAAAAAAGGAAAAATAAGTTTGAAAAATAGTTTAGAGTGCAGATGGTTAAAATTGGTTGATATCAGGTCGAATTCTTATCGTTGCATGTACGCAGCAAATCGGCACTGCTTATGGAAGTTCAGATCTGTCAGGTTGCGTAATATACAAATTGTACGAACTCAACAAATTGTCTTTTTCACAAATAAATTAAGCAACAAAGTCTCGTCCTCTAACGCGTTATTAATCATTATCCGCAAAGAATATGTCTTTTTGTGTCAACAGTACAGATTAAGTCATTCATCGATCGCAAGTAAATGATTCTTTTAGTATTTTCAATTTTGCGTCAGACTTGAAGTATTTACCTTCGTTTTATTTACAATTGTATTAATTATGAACGTAGTAAATATTTCAATGAAATTAAGCCGTTCGTCAACCACGGATCAACCACTTTCTGCGATACCAATTGATTCTTTTAATTTAACGTTGTTGTCTTCCCATTTGCAGTTGTCACGCTGTGCTTCGCTTCGTTTATTACGAATGTCGTGTTTTCTTTCTATAATATCTTCAGAGACAAAGTATCGGAAGGGAGCCCAATAGTTTCGGGCTTGTAATTCCAATTTTCTTCTCGAGTTTCACGCGTTGATGGCAAGGTTGAATTTAGCCAATTTTGAATTATTAATACGCGCGTCCAGCGAATCAGTCGCAGATGGAAGTTCAAGTTTATTTCTCGGCTTGTAATTCGTCTTATTCCGTCGCTTTCGTCGGTATTATCCGCGATCTCTTCGCCGTTCCGTGCGTACGCATTGACAAGGTCGAATTATCTAATTTCGCGCTCGTAGAATCGGTCGCGGATGATTTTTTTCATCACAACGACGGAAGTTCAAAGCTCGTTTTATTTATTTTTAGCAATCTCTTCAGACTCTCGTGCACGTTGACAAGGTCGAATTATTTAATTTCTGAATTCAATAATCACACGTGTATCCGACGGGTCGATCGCAACGATGGCCAGCCTTAAATCTATTTCTCGACTCGTTAATTCCTCTTATCCCGTTTTTATCCGTTTTATTTATTTTAGCGATCTCTTTGGAGTCTCGCTGAAGGCAAGGTCGGGTTCTAATCTAATTTTTGAACGCTAATACACGCGTTCGAGTCGATCGCGGATGATTCCGTCGCAACGACGGAAGCTTGAATCTAAATATTTCTCGGCTCGTTTTTACCCGTTTTATTTGTTTTAGCGATCTCTTTGGAGTCTTGCTGGCAAGGTCGGACTCTAATCTAATTTTTGAACGTTAATGCGCGCGTTCGAGTCGATCGCGGATGGAAGTTTAACCCCTTGGCTACTGTTGAAGAACGAGAGACGCCTATAAGCGCCCAGACGCAAGTGAATTCTGATTCAACAATTACAACTTCCGTTAGTCGCATGTTATTTAAATATGAAATATGAAAACGTAGTAGACAGAAATGTGTAGTAGAAAACGAAAGAAGGGAGGCACATTACGAATGCAAGAAATTATCCGTCGATCCATGATCAATTGCACCACACTTTACTAGATTATTAAACGTATCTATTGTAAAACAAAGTTTAAAGTTGCTGTTAAATTTCTAGTACGTGCATTGACCGAGTTCAATACAGAGCACGAGTGAATAAATAATAACGATAATTGCAGCAAACCTCAGTGAATGAATTCTAATTCGGGAAACGTGACGTAGGATTATGCATTGGCCCACGTTTCGAATTTTGCCACACTGTACTATTGTAGATTATTAGCTGCACTTATTATAAAATAAAATTTAATGCTACTGTCAAGTTTTCAGTACGCGCGCTGACTGAATTCAACACAGAACACGAACGAGCAAATAGCGTTGGTTGAATGCAGCGTTTCGATCGTTTCAATGTGCTATCTGACGAAAGATTTCGCCGAGTTCTCAGCGGAGGTCGTCGATTTCGAGTCTTCGCCAGGCCGTAGCCAAGGGGTTAACGCCATTCTGCCGTCTCGTTTCGTTCGTCCACGTTGTCTCTTCAGCGTCGCGAAGGTCGTCGCTTGTCCAGTTGGACGCGTTAACACACGCACCGGCGGTCGAATCGATCGCCGGGAGAATCGAAGTAGTACAGACGTGTAAAAGGCGCGGCAAGCCGCAGGGCAAGTAGTAAGGTCCACGAGGTGGTGTACGGCCCGACCCCGATAGGGAAAAGGCGAGCGGCGATCGACGGAAGTGGCCGACCTGAATTTCAACGAAACTTTGCCAATTTGCAAGCCGGGTGCCGGCGAGCGTAAAGGGCCGATAAACTCTTTAATTCGGCTGTGTTCTCCGCCGACATTCAGAACTCCCGCGATGCTCGAGAAAAAATTACAAATTTACCCGAAACTCGGGCTCGAAGGAACTCCCTTTGCAAGCTCAAGTGGCTACTACCCGAAGGTAGTTTATCATTTTCTCGCGATTCATTATCGGTCGTGGCGAGACGAGAAGGGAAAGTGAAAAGGCGCGCGCTTAGCTCGGTCGGTGGCTCGCTGACGTGTCTAAGTAGTAGCGCTCCGCGTCTCTGAAAGACGCACTGACCTTGGCTCTATGGTGGTCTGGAGCGCGCGGCTGGATCAGCTGACTGGTGGGAAACATGGTGGAAAACGGTGAAGAAGGAGAAGAAACGGAGGGCTGCTGCAGCGCGCCCTCTCCCCCTGTGATGGAAACGTGGAAAGTGAACAGGGCGGGACAGCGAAGAGAAGAGAAGAGAAGAGAAGAGAAGAGAAGAGAAGAGAAGAGAAGAGAAGAGAAGAGAGGGGAAGAAAGTGAAGAGAAAAGGAAGAAATGGAAGAGAGTGGGAGTTGCCAGGATCAAGAGTAGCTGTCCGGAGGGGGGAGGGGGGCGAGGGTTGGTCCCTCGTAGAAGGGGCGAGAGTCGGCGGAGAGGGATGTATTGATTGCGTGCGGTTAGTGCGACG
>KQ435724.1:2223537-2238459 GCA_001276565.1 Melipona quadrifasciata | reverse complement strand
TTCTCTCGTGTATCTCAAGATCGCGCTCTCTCGTCGACGTTGAGCTCAACTAGGTTCTTTCAACCCCTTGCACTGGCAACTGGTTTGCGGACCGTAACGAGTGACCAAACCGTACACAATAATTGGTCGCTTTCTTTTTCTTTTGAACTCGTCGGTATGACATCACTGCATAGAAATTATTAACAAGTAATAAACTTATCATTTATTTTGCCTGGGTGTATATTTAAATATACTGAGAAAATGGCACGTCATTCCAGCGCAAGAGGTTAATGAGAGAGAGAAAACATTAGGTTTTTTAGGTTAGGAAAACTTAATCTAACCTAAAATTCGGGATCCATTCTTGGATCCAGCCATTTCGCTACGAAGCAATTACCGACAGGCTAGCAGCTCTGATCGTGAATTATCGAATCTCTGCGAGCTGTCTAGGCTCTAAAAATACGCGGGCATTCCTCACGGTGGACCGCCGTGGATCTCGGCCTGTCGCGCGTACGTGATAACGCGGCCTCCTCGCCGAGACAAAGGCGTTGACATTCCAGAAACTCGACTGGAATTTACGTCGCGGAGCGGTGATTTCTCGCGTTGCCACGTTGAACCGCGTTGAACCGCGACGAGATCGGTCGATCGTCCGATGGAATCGATATCACGAGGTTAACGAGAGCCGCGTGGCCCGCGTTTGGCTGATCGGTCCATTACGACCGACTACTAGCGTAAATATTTATGAAGGACGTGCGGCGAGCAGCGATCGCGTAACGGCGTTCCGATGGACATCGGGGCGGTGGCCGTTTCGCTCGATCCGAGCGCGATTTAATTTCGAATGATAATTTGTTAATAAATATCTGAAACAGTGTTTTATTTGTATCTGGCAAATAATGGATGGCATGCAGCTCATTTGGTCAGTTGATGGAGTTTGAAGCTATGCAAATAACAAATTGAAGAACTGATTATTTGAGAAAATAACATTTATTTGATGATTAAACATTTGTGTTTGAAATAAAATTCAAAATAAATGACACCAAAATGCCTAAATGAGAAAAAAAGTCAGTAATGATCAAAATGAAAATTAAGATAATTTATTACTGTCTGTTATCAGAAGCGGACCTATTTAATTTAATTTATTTGACAATTAAACATTTGTCTTTCAAATAAATACGCTCAAAGTAAACATCAGCAAAACCAAAATACTGAAATGAAAATAAAATAATCAATGAAATGAAATGAAAGGAAAATAATCAATGAAAATCAAAATAATTTATTAGCGTGAGTTATCACGGCAGAAATTTGTCTAACTTTCAATAGGGCTTCTTTCTCAGACATTTGGTCCGTTAATGAATTAAAATTTGAGGACATCTGTTAAACTTGCACGTGAGAATAGGTTTTCTACTGATGACGAAAACGAGAGAAAGGAGTATTATATTTTAAGCAAAATATGTTTTATTAATGTCTAAATTGCTTCCATCGTCATCAGAAAAATGTGGCAGTATCCATTTCAATTTGTGTCTGTAGATAAGCGTAATAACTAAACATCGGACATTATATCTTGAGAATTCAGTTATTTCCATCAAACTCAAATAACAAATAAGGATCCTGGCAAATAGTAAATAATTCATTTCACAAAATAACAATCATAAATCATTTAATTATGAAGGAATTAAATTAATTTAATTTCTACATGAAATACTTAATAACCTAATTTCGTTATTTTAAAACAACTTTTAAAATGACAACTAATTTAAAGATAATGTTGTTTGAAAATTTTCAAAGCTAAAACTCTAAATCAGAGGTAGCTAACTGGCGACCCTTGCCTCTTCGCTAGCGCTATCCCCTCCACTACGTTGAGAGCCACGTCGCGCCCATAATACTCGCGTTAGGTATATACACGTGTATACACACAAATTAGTCTCTTCACTGCCAAAGTTAAAGCAAGATAGGGAAAGTAATTTGTACAGCCCACTGTGCGGAACAGAAGTGGAAACTAATATTCACGATGAAGGAACCTGTAGACCGATCGTGAGTGAGCAGCTCGCAAAGTTCACCGTTTCTGTATTAGATCATTTTTATCGCGATCGTGCGAGCCCCCAAACTGCCGCTGGTCCGAGTCTTTTACGGGGAAATGAAATAACGAGCGAGCAACGAACGAACGAACGAAGGCGTTCGCGTGGTAATCAGGTTAGGAAAACTCGCGGAACTACTTTTTCAACGAAGTAACCTCGCGAAAGTTTCCCGTCCGAAGGAGCCGGAAAGTCGGAGAGGAGCCGAAAGAGAAAGAGACAAGAAAATTGCTAGAATTACGATCGACCGGGCTAACGGGATTAAAAGAAATCGATTAAAGTCGGACAGTCGAGGTTTTCGTAAGTAGCGGGATCGGTCGAATTAATCCGCGAAGCAATTTCAGGAATAAAGAAGTTCTCGTCCTTCTTCTTTCTTCTCTTCTTCCTTTTTTTTTTTTTTTTCTTTCTCGTCGCGAAGTGACGTCTATCTTGGTAGCTTCGGAAAGTTGATCGAAAGGGGACGACGCCGCGAAACTTCTCGCAGCCGAATCCGAAGGACGAGTGACGGAACGAAGGTTGCAGGAGGCACGAGACGGAATAACGAATGGCGTGTATTCGACTTTCTATTCGAAATGGCTCCGGGCCAAGCGGACCAAGTTCCTTCCGACGGTTGAAAGAAATTCGGGCCGCGACCGATTGCCAAATTTAACAAACAGCCCAATAGGGTTAATGATATACACTCCCGTTCGGAAATCTCGGAACAAGTGCCGTATTCGTGTAGTAAAAGTGGCACGACAAATGTAGGTTGTAAATTATACGATAAAGTTATAAATTCAAACAATAAATACAACGTTTACGATATAAATTGTGTAACAGTGTGAAGACATGAACATGCAATATACAATAAATACGATATAATTGAATGGAATGAGTATAGAATGTAATTTAGAATAAAAATATTGATATAAGAATCTTTAGAATCTTTATGATAGAAGAAAAATTTAAAATAGAATATTTAGACTAAAAACTCTGCACATAAGTATATCGTATTATATTAAATATTGTGCTATTACATTACCGTACATAAAAATTACATACAAAAAATTGAATAAAATACAGGATACATTTATTTACATTGAATATGAAATCGAATTAAAGTGCAGTTACATATAGCATAATTAAACACAATAAAGTGTTTAAATACGTGCACACGATGATCGACGACAAGTGCCGAATACCAAAAATAAAAGTGTTCGAGGACTTTCCCGAGCGGGGTTGCACGCATCAACCACCCTCTGCTCGTGACGCACGTACGCGAGACGTGAATCCACGTTCCTAACTTAAACCTTCGTCGACGATACGGAAAATTCGCGCGCGGCGAACTAATTACCAGGATCGCGAGAAGCTGGTGAAAAAAGAAGAGAGAGAAAAAAAAAGAAGCTGAAGCAGCGGCGAGTATTTCCAAAGGGAGAGGTCTCGCGTGGGCTATCGTCGCGAAACACGTGCGGAAAGCGGCCGCTGCGGCTGCTGTTCTCGCGAGCGCGGCTCCGCTCGAGTGACAGTTTTTTACTCGCCGCGACTCGTTGGATTGGTTGGTTGGTTTCTCACGTGTTTGAGCTCACGTGCGCTCGCGCTCGTGTCCTCTTTCAATAACGCGTGCACCTACTCGCCTAGCCAACCTCGTCTCCAACCTCTTGGAAAATTCTCGCCTAACTCGCGATTTCGCTAATGCGAGCCTTCAGCTTCCGCGGACCGTGCGAGCCATGTCGCGATCTTTTACCATCGTGATTTTAGCTCGTGTAAACGAATCTTCGTCGATCGAACGAAGAAACTAGCTCAGGTTACGTTATTTTTAATCAACGTCGAGCGTGTTTTGAACTTTACGTGTAAAAGAATTTTCTTCGATCGACGTTGGACATTTCGATTTTATCACTGAAAGTGATTTTAGTGGCGGTAACCCAGAAAATCGGGCCTCTTCAGGTGCAACGCTGATGCAACGAAAATTAGCGATTGGTTGCTTTGGGTCACGTGATTCGCGAGGGGGCGTGGCGTAGACCTCGAGTAGGAGTGGCGTTGTCTGGTACTGAGCGATCGCGCCTGTAATTTATTTTGTATCGATTCAAATGTTTGCATATCAATACAATTTTATGGCAAAAAAAGTCGTCTTCATGTCCTAGTCGGAACAGTTGCTTCTGGGCCTTTCAGTGAGAAGAATCGTCCTCTGGGGCACAAGTCGTGCAGTTTTTCTCTCTTTCTCTCTCGAAACTGGCAGGTTTTATTTTATATGTAAATTAAGAACAATATTAGTGTACAAATAAATAATTGTGTCTAAAAATATTAAATAGTATATATACATATATTTATCTTTCATATAAATTTATACAAGTACAATGGGAAATTATTAATAGGTATATCTTTACGTGTTTAAATTATACGTATGTCATGTTTAAACATATTACAGTATTAGTATATAATAATTTATATACAATATAATAATTAGTATGATTATTTTTGGTTTCTCGCGTATAAAAAAATTTTTGCGTTGGACCTTCCGATTTTTCGAGATTACCACTCATCCTCTACGCTTGGTCGATCCCTCTTTCTCTCTCTCTCTCTTTCGAAACAGGCAAGTGTTATTTTAATATAATTATTTTTGGTTCTTCGTATGTAAAAGAATTTTCTTCGATCGATGTCGTGTTAGACGTTCCGATTTTTCAATCCTTTACACTTGGTCTCTCTAGAAGCTGGCAGGTGTACGTGTATTTTCAGTTAACGGGATACGCCGAGCGTATTTCGAACGCGCGCGACGAGTCTTGGACGGAGCGGTGATTTATCAAAGCGCAAAGACGACGGTTGACGAACGAGCGTCCCCGCACGCGACGTTAAACGGCGCTTCGTTCTGGCTAACGATCCGAAATGGAACGGGAATTGGAGAATTGAATCGCGCGTGCAAACGTTCGGTCGCTGCGTCGGCTCGTAAATCTCGTTACGATTAGCAATTATTCTTCGTTGCTCGAAACAACTACTTCGAGCAACTACTTCGCGTTCTTCCGCGAATTCATCCTTTCAGATTTACTCCAACCATATTGGAAAAACTCGTCCTCGGCGAGATTTACGGAAACGAGAGAAACAACTTTTCGAAGACAGAAATAAAAGTGAGGAAGCTCGAGTTCCGATATGCAGGCTGAGACCCCAATTTTGTATATGAAATAAAATAATTCTTTATAAAATAAAAATAAAAATAAAAGGATATTTTATCTGATGTTTATTAAACGAAGTTTATTAAAAAATAGGGATTGATAGAATAAAAGTCCCAATAATGCGGTGATGAAAGATCAAAAGATTTTCGCTCTCTGAAGACTCTACATTCAATCTCTAGAATTCCGTATTCTCTCAATTCTCATTACTCTGTTAAATCTTTATTAAATTTCACTGTGTTCTTACTTGCTGACGACTCGATTCTCTCTCTTTCTAGATTTTTACATTTTCAATCCTAGATACCTAAAACAAATATTCCTAGGCTCAGCCCTTCGCTATAATCATCTCAGGTGGCACTCTGAAAACAACAATTGTCTCGTTCTTCGGCCAGGAACTGAAGTTCCAACCCACAGACGGAGGAACGAAAAACGACCCGCGAGTTGGACGAGAGTCGATGGCAGTGCAAAAAATGTGCAGCATCGAACATCCCTCTCGATGCTCTCGATGCCCTCAAAGTGCTCGAGGAAATCAGGTGACCGCAGAGAAGAGGCAGCTTCTTGCCTCTTCCCCCATCCACGAGTTGAATTCTTCGAATTAACGACTCGAACGGAGTTCACTGCCGTCGAGTCTAGCCTCGATGGCCACCTCCGATGGGAACGCACGATCTCGAGGTGGTCGAGGAGGACGAAGACGTTAGAATCGTTAGAATCTGGCCCACCGGGGGACGCTGGAAGCCCTCCGGAGGTGGAGGATGCATGCAGCGTCAGCTCTTCCTCAGCTCGTTCTTGTCCCTCCGTCGCTTGATCTCTCTCTCTCAATGTGGGTCAACTCCGTACTGGATTATGCTCGAGCACGAATGCACGCGCGCGATTTCCAAAACGAGGTCTCGCCAAAACTCGATAGAGAGAGAAAGAGAGAGAGAGAGAGAAAGAGGCAACGCGACACTAGATAGATTCGTGGACGATTCTAAATTCGAAGAGTTCGAAAACTCGTGTTCCATCCGAAAAAAGGGCCCGCCACGTCTCCTCCTTAGCGGAGAGCACGATCGAACACCAGGGACGCTCGTATTCTATTTTTGCCCCGCTACGACAGGGCTGGACTGTTTACTAGCCAGTGAGTAAACGAAGGAGACTGCTTCCGTACATGGAAGCTGCGTTTTCTCACAGAGGCGTGTTATCGTCTCTGAACGTGCCGGACGCTGAACTCCTCGACTTTTCACGCTTCCACCACGAAGAATTCTCTGGAATTCTCTAAAGGTCCCCACACATGTTGTAACAAACTGACTCTAACCTTCACTCCAAGATTTTTGCACAATTGAAAAACACTATTATTCTAAAATAATATTCATTCTTAACCTCTTGCGCTGGAATGACGTGCCACGCACGTCGAGAATTGTTTGTCCCAAAATTGCAATATTTTCTCAGTTTTAAGTATATTTAAGTATAACCCAGGCAAAACAAATAATAAATTTATTACTTTTCAATAATTTCTATCCAGTGATATCATACCGACGAGTTCAAAAAGAAAGCGACGAATTGTTGTATGGTCTGGTCGCTCGTTATGGTCCGCAATCAGTTGCCAGCGCAAGTGTTAAACCCGAATACACGTTTTATTCTTGACAATCTCGACCAAATTCTCAAACAGTGCTGATTCCTCACATCCTATTTCTTCGTGTTAATGTAACATTAATGAAATTAAATTTCGTATTAATGTTAATTAGATGAGTGACACTCACCACTGGGGTTCAAAAGACTAACGAAGGTTTCATCAAACCTAAAAGTCGCCGCGTGTTTCAACGTGTTTGAAAGAGCCTTAACATCCGTGTGATGACGGAGCTTTACGTCTTCAACGTTGCCGTGAGTCGAGATCCACAAATCGCGGATCGTTTCAGTATCGATTCATAGCGTGGTTCAGAAAGCTAAGAAATCCATGTATCTCTCGTAGCCTACTTTCACGCGCGAGAACAGTCCAAAACGATCCAAGAGTGAAGCGTGGCGAGGTTGACTCTCGCCGTTGCGAGTCTCGCCTTTAATTCCGCGGATGTCTTTAAAGCCCTTAAAGTCTCCAAAGTTGAAGCGACGAATCCGCGAGAGATGCGTTTAGCGAAACGTTTCTCGTCTTTAATCATCCTCGTCGCTCTTCCTCCTCGGCGACGAGAGTCCTCTCTGGGAAAATATCCTGCGGCGTGGGGTCCAAGGCGCACGAATTGCCCCGAACACGGCCAATTTCACTTATCACCGTCCAATTTACACCAACTCGGTGGAATATTCCGGAGCTGGCACTTCGTATGCCGTAGATATATAATGGCGACGTTTGAGAAAGAGAGAGAGAGAGAGGTGTCGGCGTGTAATTGATAATACGAGCTTCAGCCGCAGGTTAATTGCGTCCCTCGCAGTGGAATCATTCTTGAAAGTTACAGCGAATCGCGTGAAGGAACGAAGAGGATATTTTTCTTTTTTGGCTGGACGAATTTTTGTAATCGACTTCCCCTGCCCTCCGTTGTGGAAATTCAGCAATGGTGAAAAGGCCGATCGTTATCGAACCGGCGTTCAAATTCCAGCCCTGCGGTTCCTCCCTCCGCGTGCCAGACTTGACCAAAATCCTGGGAAACGCTGGAATTCCCGTTGCTTCCCTTCCGTTTCGGAAAAAGTCACCCTTCGATTTTTGTCGATTCCGAGCAAACAGCGAGTTGATTGAAACTCTCGACGAAATTTTAACCCCTTTGAGTTGCAACGTCGTGGTAGAAATCGTGGTTTCGACTTGAATAGAGGAGCGAAAGAAAGCGGGAGAAATTCTTGAAATCAAACGGGAGATCAGCAAATGCGAATTGTATAGAAGAATAAGAAGAAAATATAGAAGAATACTTTTCGAAATCGGAGACTTTGGAAAGTCTGAGGCTTCGAGTTTGTCCTGACGGAATAGAATAACTGACAGGAGATTATTTTTCTGCAGGTTCGAAACCAATTTTTTCGTCAAGGCAATTTTTGACGAAACACATTCAAAGTTAATTTTCTTGAAAAGTAGAGCTTCTGAAAAGAGTGAAAAGATTCTGTTCTAGGTATTTCTGCTTGTTTTTATACGGTAGACAACCTTCTGTTAATTACTATTTTCTGTCTATAGTTGGCTAAATTCAAGTATAGTTGCCGAATCTCTAAAGTTGATTCTTTCGAAAACAATGCCTCAAATAAAAATATTTCATTCCACATATTTTTCTCATCTCTTGTGAGAAATCGTCCCCTTGTATAGGTTATTCCAACATATGGAGTGTGCCCCCTAAATTTGAAACGTCCCGCGCAATTGTTTTCTAAACTATTCGTTGTAGAATAAAATGTCTCGAATAAAACTTATTTTAAAAATTTGCTCTATAATACATAATTTGCGAGATAATTGTTTGAACGTTTCAAATGAAACGTCCTGTAGAATAGCGCGTTTGAACGTTTCACACGAAATATCCTGTATAATAGCGCGTTCAAACGTTTCAAATTTACTTTAAATAAAACTTACTTTAAAAATTTGTTCTATAATAAATAATTTGCGAGATAATTGTTTGAACGTTTCAAATGAAACGTCCCGTACAATTGCACGTTCAAACGTTTCAAATGGAACGTCCTGTACAATGCTTTCGATGCTCTACATCTGACACGACGTAACACGTTACAGTGTACTAATGTTTACCAAAGAAAACTGAGAAGAAAGTTGTAAATCGAGGGACGTGTATCGCATCTGTAGCCGCGCGACTATTCCCAACTTTCAGCTCGGGATGCTCGTCCAATAAGAATCCTTCTGCTAATAAGAGGCTCTGTCGTTTCTCATTTCGCGAGGTGTCAGCACATTTTTATATTTCGGCAGCGTTGCACGCCCGACAAAGAGGAAACACTCGCTGGACTCGCGCGCTGAGTTCCCCGAGCTCTGCGACAAACACGGTCAAACGGATTCTTTTTAGGTTAGCCCAGGTTGTTCTCTAATCTTTCGATCGCAAGCAGCAGTAGTTTCGCTGTCCGAAAGTTCCGGGCGAAAAATGACACGCGACGATCTACGATGTCGAAGGTATTACAGATGGCGGTTGTAAACGAACGCGAGAGAGATCAGCGGAGCGGACGTTGCGATTCCTCCACCGCGCAACTTTTCCCTCCCCGACCAGGCTAACGAACGGGATCGTTACTCAGCTCGACAGCCCGCGTACTACCCCGCTCGTAATTTTGAAGTATACTGCTACCGATACTATCGTCGGGAGATCAACGGTGTGAACAGGAAATTCAGCTCTACTCGCTAACGTGCACGATATTAACGTCTACTTGGAATGACTTCTACTGATGGTCGAACATTAAATATTGAAACTGCTGTAATTTTGCGAAAAAAAAAAATCGTACAGACCCCTCACTGTCAAAACGCATTGTTCGTATCGTTTGTAGATGATTTTCTTCTTGAAAGAGCTATTGGCTGTCGTAGTATCAAATTATTGAAAAATTTTGTTTTCGCGACTAAAGCCATTATGGATTCGAAGATTGAAGCCTCCCTTTGTCGAGTTTTGATGCTTCTCGGAAAATGAAAATTTATTTTTCAATACGCTTCTGTTATTCGGACGCTAATTGTTGAAACTGTTGTAATTTCGTGAAAAGAAATCGTACAATAAGAAACTTGAGCTCGTTTTAAAGCTCTCTGAAAATGGGTCGTTCATTTTATTTTGAGATGTTTCTATGGAAAAATGGAAGACTTTTCTTCTTGAATATGCCATAAATTGTCATAGTACGTAAAATCACTGGAAAATTTTCTTCGTGGCTGAGAAACTACAATGAATTTGAAAATTAGAGTCTCCTTTTTATAAAACTCAAGTTTTCGCATTTCTCGGAAAAGAAAATTTATTTTTCAATATATATAACTCGCATTATTCGGACACTAAATGTTGAAATTTTATTACAATTTTGTGAAAAGCGAAATAGTGTAATAATAAACTTGGCTCACTTTTAAAGCTCGTTTCAAACCCCTATTATTAAAATACATCGTTCGTTTTATTTCAAGACATTTTTACACTACGTAGCAGAAGACGCTTTTCTTCTCGAAAATGCCCTAAATCGTCGCGGTATATAAAATCATTGATACCATTATGGGTTTGAAGACTGAAGTCTCCCCTTTGCAACGACTTTTCAACACTTTCTATGCGACTATTTCCCGCGAATTTATTGAATTTTGAACATAACGACGAGAATTTCTTGAATTCTCGTCATCTGAGTCGAATATCCAAAATTCGATAAAATGGCGAGGGATAATCAAGTTCGCGGCAGTTGTTATAAACCTAACCTATAAAATCTTCAGGAGACTTCAATCTTCAAATCCATCACAGTTTCAGTCGTGAAAAAAAATGTTTCGATACTTTTGCAAAATATTTTTAGACCCAAAATGAACGATAAATTTCAAAAGTAGAGACTTGGAGCTTCAAAATGTGTCCCAGATGGATTCCGCCATTTTCTTTTACGACTTTTCAACAGTTTGAACATTTAGCGTCCGAATATTAATATTTCGATAGTGAAACACGATCGAACGAGCCAATTTAACAACCAAATTTTTCCACAAAGCGTCGATCTCGAAGTCCACGGATAGAACTACGTTCTGCAGACGTAAAACGCTAATTTTCGGTGAGGGTACCCCTTACGGTTTCCAAGATGGCCGGCCGCCATCATCTGTTTGTTTAATAACGCGATTCGGATTGTTTCGAAGAAGTAACTCTTTATCGGCCGAACGATGTTTCTCCTTTCGGCTCCGAAGTTAGAAACGTTTACGGCACATCGGCGATTGTGCCGCGTATCGTGCGTTTCGAGCACAAAAGAGACGCGTCAACAAACATCGAGCAAAGCTCCGCCGCTCGTTAAAGATCGAACGGTGCTATTTTTTGCGCCGGGATCGTCACTCCTCTGACGAATTCTCCCGAGTTTAAAAACGTAGAACGGCCTTGCCGAGTCGCTTTTATTTCGAAAATTAAATTCAACAGCTCGGCGTCGATTTTTCGTACGATTTTCTTCGCGCCGGGAGAGAATGATGAGGACGTGTGGAAACATATCGCATTTCGAAACACAACAATGCTCCTCCAAATAAAACAAACGAACGATCCCTCCGTTCTGCGTTCCTCGCATTTTCCACCGGCCTGTGCGCTTCTATTAAGGCCCCCACACACGTTGAAACATGCATCGACTTTTAGGTTTCCTCAGACCTGCGTCAGAACCAGTTTGCCTGCACACTATCGACTCTCCAGTTTTTCGTGTTGAAACGCATATTTTAAAGTCGTCAGGTCGCCTTTCAGCTTCAACGTTACTGTTAGCAACGTTGCTTATAAAAAATAAGAAGTCGGATACTAAGAAGAGATGGACAAAAAGATGGTTAATCCGGGAAAATAGATTTTCCAATCCCGCTAAAGACAAGTGAATCCTGTAATTGTAGAAATGATCAAATTTATAATATCGGTATTTTTTCTTTTTCTCTTTTTTTTTTTTTTGTTGTTGAGTTTTCTAAAAATTCTCGATCCGAGATTAATGAGAGTTGCTTCTGATGCCGAGCAGCATACACTGCAGCGCGCATCGTTGAAGCCTAGATGTCGATGCATCGCCATGTTTCAACGTGTGTAGGGGCCTTTAGCGTTAACCGAGATCCCTTGTCCACTTGAAATATGCCTGCAACACGTTTCGCCAGATGTTCCGCCACTTCTGATGACGTATAACGCGTTCCTGCTTTAAACGATCGGCTCCCGATTAGGAGCAGTCTCGCTGAATTTCGGCTGAAATTTGCAACCCGATTAATTGTTGACAGCGTGTTGTAATTTCCCTCAGCGTCTGGCGAGCGAGAAAACACGCGATCGATTTTCCAGAGATACACGCCGAAGGCGGAAAAATATATCGGTTTGTTTTTTGACGATACCTCTTTGTGAAAACGAAATACGTTTCCCGTGAATAGTTCTAGCTGTTTGCAATAGTGCAGCAGCAACGCGTGTTGCAGCAATTTCCAACGATGAGTTTCGCGAGGAATAATAGGAAAAATAAAAAAATTCGAGAGTCAGAGAGGCATCGACACGCTGCTGGCTCCGCGATTCCAGCGTGGAATGTTATTGAAAAAAATTACGAAATATCCGTTTGTGAGTGCCGATATCGCGCCAATGTGAAAAGAGGACGGTTTTTGTTTTTAAACGATTTAAACGGTATTTCATATTCTGTTCTTTTGTAAACTGGGAATCGAAATTAACTTATTTTTGTTGCACTTAGGAACACTTTCGAACAGCGTTCTCGCGGAACGGGCATTTCAGGACACTCAATTGAAAAATTAAAATTGATTAATTTTTACATTCAGAAACATTTAATTGAAAAATTTGAAAAGTTAAAATTAATTGATTTTTATATAGCATTCATTGAGTAATGTTCAGTCTTCGGGAACGCTATAAATATTGTTATTGCGCGACTCGTTATTTATGAAATTGCACTTTCGTACGTGATAAAATATTTACGAAAGCAGGTTATGATGCGTATTGTTCATCTTCACGAAAATATTGCGAGAGAACCAGCTGCGCTAAATTTTATTTAAACTGTTGTAAATTCGCGAGAAAAAGAAAGTCGTGCAATTCAGTTGGCCTCGTTTTGAAGTGCGAAGCCTCCACTCTAACAGCCCAGTGTTAGTTTTTTTGAAAAATGTTTCCACAAGCGAGGAGAGCAAGCGTATTTTTGTTCTCGGAAATTGTAAAAATCCGAACGCCTCTGAAAATATTAAACAATTCTTTTCGATGATTAAACCTTGATCTCGAAGATCGATCTCTCGAAATTTGCAGCACATTTTTTTTTTTCTTATCGAACGTTGAATATTACATTTAAATAACAAAATATTATTCAGGAAAATGTGGAATGCAAAATTCAGTTTTTATCGAATGTTCAAGGTTCGGAGCTGTTTCTGCCAAACCAGTCAAAAATTAGACTAGACTGGTCTTTCAAAAAATACGTGACAACAGAATATTTTTGTTATATTCACTGGTCTATTACTTTCTTACAAAAGGAATTGCTATGCAGTACATTTTTGGTATTAATTAATTCGGCATTGTTGAGAAAGTGGCGAAGAAATCAGGCAGTGAAGCGAAGATCTCCAAGAGATCTAGTCGCGAAGGAAATTTGTTTCTTTGCTCGCATCCTCGCTTGGAAATCGTCTTTGGAAGAAAGGAGCCCGAGACTGACAAGGCAGAAACGTTGCACGCTTCAGAAAACGAGGCCGATAGCTGCGCGACTTTTTCTTTCTTCTCGCGATGTTCAAAATATCGTCGTTAATTTTTCATCGAGCGTGCGAGTCCAGCTTTTGTCCAGCTCCGCTCGTGCAACGTCTCGGGACAACGCGACGAAAGCAGAGAACCGTGCGTGTCCGTTAATCAGTGGTGCGCCATTCGTTGTTATTATTCTGCTAGGGACGTGGCCGTGTCGTTGGACGATCGCGCGTGATTCCGCTCGCTGGCCAACGACAGAGCACGTGTTTTCTGGGTCACGGTACAAGATGTCGTCGTCGTGGCTCGTTATTTCCGCGAAGCGACGCGCGCTATTTTCAGTCGCTCTGTCGTTCGGTGATACGTGGCCACTGGAACGGAGGGGGGGGGGAGGAGTCCTTCTCATTTCCATTGACGACTGGAAATAAACCGTTTCCCCCGCGACGCTAACAATGGAAACGGGGTTTTCATTCAACCCCCGTTGCGCTCTTCTTCCTCGTTGCTTGTGCATCTTAATGGATGGACACGATCTGAGCACGGGTTGTTACCGCGTCCTCCTCCCAATTACGACGACGATCGAAAGTTCAAGACATTAATTGCGGCCCCTTCGAGTGCTTCTTAATTGACTTTCATCGACCTCGTCTCGTCCTCTCCGTGGAGACAATGGCGGACAACGATGACACGTCGTGCTCGATTTTCGCTTTTTTTATTTTCGTCCCTCGCTGGAATGTCCCGCCGTTGTGCCGACAGAATGGTAACTGTTCGCGTTGGTTGGACGCTGCGAGTTCGACCCGAGTCGACTCTTCCAACGAGACGCGCGAGAAGCGTAGGCTTTTAATTTTCTTCGATTTGTCTTTGCGCTCTCTCTGCGAGGTGGCTACGGTCGACTTGCGAATTTATTATTTTTTTTCTCACTTCAACGGCAGTTAGCGTTCATTGATTCGCAAATAAAAATGTGCCGATCAGGGCGAGAGTTTTCTCGCGTAATTACGCAGGTGAAACTCTTCAGCGTACATAGGTGTTAGCGTACAAGACGATTGCGAGATTGCTTTCCATAGTTTCTGATCGACAAGCTCGATAAAGTTGGGAAATCCAAAGAAATTGTTCGAGAAAATGTTTAATTTTTATGATTTTGAAAGGAGGATCTGATCACAGAAAACTTATCCAAGAGCCATCGAATTGAAAAGATCGCGAGTTTTTCGCAGGATTTCTAACACACGTGCACGTTTCGTTTGTTTTCTAAATTGAAATTATTCCAAACGAAATCTGTCACTGCAGAATCGACGATGAAAACAAAACACTTACTGTCGATATAAAATGAAATGAAACGAACCCGTGTCAAAAACAAGAAACTAAATCGCTGTGGAAAATTCGTCTCCGAAGAGGTTAGCTATTCGACTACGGCGGCAAATTCAAATAAAGACTCGACTTGATGACCGCGAACACGAGTAGGAAATACGGCAGAAAAGAATAAAGAAAGTTGAATTACTGAACTTGTTAAATTAAATCAGTTAA
>KQ435724.1:2203764-2215361 GCA_001276565.1 Melipona quadrifasciata | reverse complement strand
GAGATTATCTCAAGACACGAAGTGACCTACAGACCGTATTTTGGCAGCCGTCCAAGTTCGTCTTGGAATCAGGGGCAATATAGTACCAAGGTCGTATTGTGTGAACGGAATTATCTGTCCTCGTGGATGACACGACTGCATTGCGCCAATTACAGTAACCGTTCGATCGTTCCTCGAAAAATTCGCGATGCCGATCAGACACTCGCGCGCCGATCGATACCTCTCCCCCCCCCCCCCCCCCCTCCTTCCTCTCCGTCTCTCACCGCAGCCATCGTCGGTTGCCAATCGCTCGGACCGCGCCGAGGGAATTACCTAAACCGATTACAATTATCCTCTTCCATCTTCCTGAGCCATTTAAATTGCTCTTAAATTGTTCTTTCCTTCGTTTATCCATCCTCCTCCCCGCAATTTTCCCGTTTCCCCCAAAGATCGAACTGCGAATCGCGAATCGCGCGCGCGTCCGATCGACCGGTCGATTTCCACTCGCGGACGTTCGACAGCGAGGGAGTAAATTATCGAACGCGTGTGTCGAGCGCGTCGTCGTGGCTGCAGTCCAATTTCTGCTCTATCGTCCTGTCCTTCCGATCGAATCGCTAACGCTACGTTCGAAGGCTCTTCTTCGATGTAATGATGAGTTTCGTCGCCACGTAAATTCGCTCCACGTCGCGATCCAAATATCTCTCCTCTCCTCCCTTCGAATCGACGTTCACTCGCGATTTTCGACGGGTAACGATTTTAGCCAGCTTGCTACCGGACTCCATATTTCATACTTTAACGCGCGTGTTTGTCTACTCTCGACGAATTTTCATTAATTTGAAGAGAAACGTGTAATTTTCTCTTTATGTTTTAATTTTGTCAACAACGATCTCGTGCAATTCTCTTATTTTGTATTAAAAAAAAAATAGTAGAAAATTATAGCGCGTATGTGTAATACAGTTCGAAAGTCACGATTTCAAGCCACGAGCCACCATTATTGGGTGGTGTAAATGTAAAAGAAATATTGTGTCACATTCGCGAAAGAGAACGCTTTGTTTCAATCTGAAATTTGAGATCAGAGTGTATAATTAGAAACTCTCGATATAGCTTCGAATTGCTCGAGTTTGATCTTTCAAGTCCTGGATCTAAAGAGAGGAAAATATCGCTAAAATATCAAAAAGACGCGCTTGTATTAAATTCCTGAAAGAAGAAAATAGACAAGAGGTAAATCTATTTTCCAGATATTTTTCTAGTTGTATTAAAACTCTTTTACTCCAAAAAATAGTCATGTGTCAAGAACGTGTACGTACAGAGTGGGCTAAAAGTTTCTTCCTATAGTTTCTCTTAATAAAACATCAAAACATAAGGAAAAACTAATTTTATCAATTTTAAATTTAAATTTAAGTTCGAACATGACTTTTTCATTGTGTTTTAAAAATTTCTACACAAAAATTTGAAAACATACATGATACAAAAAATTACGAATTTATTTTAATAGAAAGTGATTTCCCCCCCTGTACATGTTCAGAAAGTGTACAATCATGTACGAAGATCATACATACACGTGCTCAAATAATTTTCAAAAGCTCGAATTACTGGAATAAAATTTATAGAGATAAAGAAACTGAATCACGCATCGTACGCATTCTGTATGCTTTTGTCGGCGCGTCTCGTGAACGACATGTTTACAGAGTATACCGGAGCGGAAGGGTTAAACACCATTGATCCAAGCTTACAAACAACGAAACGAAAGAATTTACGTCGAATTGAGTAAAGTACAACGAGTTATATAGAAGAGAGACCAAATATGTCAGAGACACGTCCGACATTTTCACGGGGAAAAAATGGTTAATTTTCGCGAAGAGGCCAAAGACTGTGTTCCGTGCTCAAAGGGCGATCTTCCAACCATCGTTATCGACGAAGTTGCCTCCACCGCGACAGCTCGTTCTTTTTCTTCTTAATCGTCTTAATGGCGGGCCGTAATTACCCTAGTTTCGTTTATTAGCTCTCCGCTGCAGCTTTAGGATGATCGAAAGAAAATCTCGCTCGTTTTTCCCACCTCCCTCTCCAGCCAAAACAAATCAGCCGCGTCCCCTCGCGTTTATCTCTCGTAATTGAACAAATTTACGTTCGAACACTTACCGACTGACGATCGTCACTGTCGTTGAACGCGAAATGCGCTGAGATCGTTCCCTTCGAATCACTTCCGAGTTGTACAATTTCAAACAGCCACGCGTCCCGAGAAGAGAATCAAGCAAACTATTCCGAGAGGGTTCACCGACCCTCGGTCGTATCCACTTCTCCTGACGTTCCTCGACGATGGACTCCCACGCGAGAGTCGATCACTCTCCTCGGTTACTATAAATAATACGTACTCACGTGAGAGAGAAAGAGAGGGAGAGAGAGAGAGAGAGTTCATTACGAACGCGTTTAAAGCGAAATCAGCGGGAGATCGATCACGCGGAGAGCAGAGTATAGACGCGGAGGAGGATGATTAACAATTTGCAGTGGACAGGTTGGTAAGCCCGGTTAAGCTCGGGGTAAGGCGCATTTAGGAACGTCGTAATTAGGAACGCAGGAACGATCAAACGGGGCGGGGGGGGATTACTGTTAGGTTAGGGATAAACGCGGTCCGGCTGTGTGTGCTGCGCGCTCGGTCGATAATTAGATTCCGGCGATTTTGACAGGTGAGCGGGCTACGGTTTGAGACGCAACTGCGTACGCTGAACCAATTTCCGGACACGCTGCTTGGCGATCCGCATCGGCGGATCCGATACTTCGATCCGCTGCGCAACGAGTACTTCTTCGACCGGAACCGGCCCTCCTTCGACGCGATACTTTACTACTACCAGAGCGGTGGCAGGCTCCGTCGCCCGGTCAACGTCCCTCTCGATGTCTTCTCCGAGGAAATCAAGTTCTACGAGTTGGGCGAGCTGGCCACCAACAAGTTCAGGTACGAAATTATTTCAAATTATTCATCAAAGTCCGACAATTATTTGGTAATAATTTTTCTATCAGCAAAGACCTTGCAAATGAAATCGTTTAGTTTAAACGAATGATTTTACCAAAATTATCTAGTAATTGTTCAAGTGAGTCCGGGATGGTTCTCATTCTCTTTTTAAAAGAGCATGGCGCGATCGCGTTGTTCCTTCAAATTTTCTTTTTATTCCGGACTTACTTATTTACGTAACGTCCGACAAATTGAAATTACGCTGTAATTGATCCGAGAAACAACAAGATACGTAATTTACAAAAAGTATAACGAACCGAGGAAGTTAACCTCTTGCGCTGGCAACTGATTGCGGACCATAACGAGTGACCAACCGTATACAATAATTCGTCGCTTTCTTTTTGAACTCGTTAAATTTATCATTTATTTTGCCTTCAATATAACTTTTTTGAAAAGTAAAGATAAAAACGAAAGGAAAATCTGATTATTATCCTTTATCAAGATCATGTATTTTTGAATAGAAATTTTGAATTATTTTGTTCTATTCGTGAAAATGTATATTTGTGTTCCTTGTATAAAATATTCTTTAAATAGAATATATCTAAAATATTTCTCGTAAATAGCCAGCGCTTTAAGTGTTAAACACGTAACAATTATCAGATGTGAGAGCCACAATCCAGAATGATTCGTTTGTTTTATTTCAACGAGGCTCTGAGGCTTCCTGTTGTTTCAGTTTTAAAACATTAACATTGGCCGATCTCTCCCGGTGGTCTATCTATCCCGGATTCGCCTTTTTATATATACAAGGTGTTCCACAACTCGTGGTCAACCGAATAGGACGTACTGTGATTCGACATGTAAAAATGTGTTGAAAAGAAGGAATAAAGCTCTTTCGTTACAGCTTCATTTTCGAGAGAATCGAGATTTAAAAATTTATCAACACTCGAATTTGACCAATTCTAGAAAATGTTGGTGATGGAAAATAATAATTGACGTGAGATTGTTCTATGTACGAAAACAAGTAAAAAATATGGAACAAAATTTTCCCGTAAGACGTTTTCGTTTTCAACAGAATCGACTTTGAAAATTCAAGTACGCAGTACTTGAAATAATTTTTAACGAAACATACTCAAAGTTGATTTTTCTCGAGAACAACGCCCTGAATGAAAAAACTTTATTTTATAATTTTTCACTTATTTTCGCGCCTGTCCGTCATGGAACTGGCCAAATTCAAGTACAGTTAATAAACCTTCAAACTGGATTTTCTGGAAAACAATGACTTCGACGAGAAAATTCTATTCTTTCTTTTCGTTCATTACTACGAGTCGCGGAACACCGTGTATATAAACAAAGAAAGGTATTTGGACACTTTTTATTTAAGCACGTACGTACGGGGAGCGTTTCACGAGACGGTAATAGACTCTTTGAAAATGGTCATGAACAATCTCGGTTGCCGAAATGAAGTCGAGCGAGCTCGTTTGCTCAGAGACATTCAATCCTCCCGCTCGTGCAGGAACGCTCGCGGTGATCTCGTTTCGTTCGTGTTTCGTTAGTCGCCGGAACGAGAGAAAGGAAAAGAAATGTTGAACGTTTCGTTCTCTTCCTTTCGGTCCGTTTCTTCCTCTGGATCGTGTCTGCTCGGAGGAAACAGACAAGACAGACTCCGTGCGAAAAGATCCGGTTGAAACACGTACGAGACGGACGTGTAGTTTTTATGGCTATATAAATTATAGTTTTTCTTATATTAATAAAAATCGAGTATATTTATCAGACTCGATAAAGTGTCCGCTAAAGTGTCAGTCCGCAAGGGCTGACATCGTCTCGAACGTGTTGAAGCCGAGCGATTTCGGGTACGAAAGCGCGAGAGGCGTGAATGAAAACGATGGAAAATGAAATGATGAAACGCGCAGGGAGGACGAGGGGTTCATCAAGGAGGAGGAGAAGCCGCTGCCGTCGCACGAGCTGCAGAGGAAGGTCTGGCTGCTGTTCGAGTACCCGGAGAGCTCGCAGGGCGCCCGGATAGTCGCGATAATATCGGTGATCGTGATCCTCCTGTCGATCGTGATATTCTGCCTGGAGACCCTGCCGGAGTTCAAGCACTACAAGGTGTTCAACACGACGACGAACGGCACGAAGATCGAGGAGGACGAAGTGCCGGACATTACGGACCCGTTCTTCCTAATAGAGACTATTTGTATCATCTGGTTCACGTTCGAGTTATCAGTGCGCTTCCTCGCCTGTCCAAACAAACTGAACTTCTTCCGTGACGTAATGAACTTCATCGACATCATCGCGATCATTCCTTACTTCATCACGCTCGGCACCGTGATGGCCGAGGATCAGCAGGCGATCGATGAGCCAAAGGCGCCGGTAAGCCCGCAGGACAAGAGCACCAATCAGGCGATGTCCCTGGCGATACTCAGGGTCATCAGGCTCGTCAGGGTGTTCCGGATATTCAAACTGTCCAGGCACAGCAAAGGCCTTCAGATCCTCGGCCGTACGCTCAAGGCCTCCATGCGGGAGCTCGGCTTGCTCATCTTTTTCCTCTTCATCGGTGAGTTACATTCTTCTTTCCTCTTTCTTTCTTTCTTTCTTCTCTCTCTCTCTCTCTTTCTCTCTCTCTCTTTCTCTCTCTCTCTTTCTCTCTGTGTATGTGTTTTCGTTCATGTCAGACTTCTATAGGAGCCGATCCTTTGGGTGTCACGCACGCGGTGTTCTCTTCGAACGATTCTTCCTCTTTCCGCGAAAGAAAGCCTCGCCTACGTCGCGTCGTTCGTTGAGTCGACGGATCGAGATCGACGACATCGATCACGATCGGCAGCCAGAAATTTTGCGGTTTCGCCGTTTCAGTGCCAGGAACTATTTAGAAAACCATGTTGAATAGTGCCATGTGGCGCGATTAATCGGCCGAATCTTGAACGCAGCGGCAGCGTTTGCTAGTCTGGGAAAGTGCTTTCGCTGGAAATATTTCGGAGGGTGACTTTCTCTCGTGAGCAGATTCGCAGTCTGTCGATTCTGTTAAATATGTTCTTGAATCCTCGGGTGCAAACGAAAAAATCGCGTAAACGAGAAATTAACCGACGAGTTAATCGTTGTTTAACCGGGAAGAGATTCGCGCGAGGTGGAGGATAAGAATCGTTCGAAAGCGCGTCTCGAGGACTGCGTAAAGATCTCTGTAGGTAACGAAAGTCGAGGGGCCGATCGTCTGCAAGAAGATCGTGTGAAAATCCAATCAACGTAATGGAAGGAAGCCCGTAAAGACGTGGATTTTGCTCGATCGAGCGGAAAAAAAAGAAGGAAAGTCGGAAGAGAGTGAACGCGTGGCGTGAGACGGGATCGATCGATCGATCAGTCGATCGATCGACCGACCGATCGACGAATCGGTCGATCGATCGACCGACCGACCGACGAATCGGTCCGTGGAGACGACGTGTATACGTCGAAGAGGCGTGGAGGAAGAGGTCACAGGGGAGTGGACGTGGACGTGGATGGAGATGGACTCTGCTAAGCTGAGCTAAAGAGAGCTAGAAGGCCGGCAAACTGGCGTGTCTTGTGAAGCGTCTGTTCCTCTTGTGTGCGTTGCAGGTGTGGTGCTGTTCTCGTCGGCGGTATACTTCGCGGAGGCGGGCACGCAGGACAGCTTCTTCAAATCGATACCGGACGCGTTCTGGTGGGCGGTGGTCACGATGACGACCGTGGGCTACGGGGACATGAGGTACAGAGCCACCGGGGGCGTTAAACCCACTGAACCGGTGTTTTCTTCCTTGCATTGCAGGTGTGGTGCTATTCTCATCAGCAGTATACTTCGCGGAGGCCGGCTCCGAGAATTCGTTCTTCAAGTCCATTCCGGACGCGTTCTGGTGGGCCGTTGTCACGATGACGACCGTGGGCTATGGTGACATGACGTATGATGTACTCACTTTCACTTAAGACTCTAGTTAATGCCCGCCAAACAAAAACGAAAACACATAACTACTTTTTAACTCTCCTCCGATACTCTTTTACTCTCAGCTACTTTTAACTACTCGATTACTCGTACCTGTACCTCGTAACTCAGCCCTCTCCTCCCAATTTTTTCTTCCTTCTTCCACTCTCTCTCTCTCTCTCTTTCTCTCTCTCTCTCTTTCTCTTTCTCTCTCTCTCTCTCTTCCTCCTCTTCTCAGTCCTCTCGCTCCGTTTTGATTGCTTACTCTCAGTTTTCGTTTAAAGTTTTTCAACTAACCAACGACTGAATTGAATGCTTGATAGAATTGAATTGTGCTAGTTTTCAGTCTTTTCCATTCTCACGCATTTTTTTCACACACAATTGCTCTCTGCCCCCCTCTCCCCATCCCCCCACGCAATCGGAATGTTTTTTCGTCTTTCTCCACTTGCTCCTACATCAAGAATCTTTCTTCTTCTTCTTTTTCTTCTCGTCACTCTTCTCCACGCCATTTTTCTCGTCTCCGCTGTTCGTAATTTCCTTCCTCCCCTCGGAGCACGCTTCGTCTCGCGATCAGAACATCGAACAGAACGGCGATCAGTTTTTTTTCTAGAACTACCTTACCATTTGCTTCGTTACTCTTCTTTTCGAGCGTGTTTGCACTGATTCAGCCGCTCGATTTTTTACTCCTCTCTTCTTTGTTTTCGTCACTTTCCCGACTCGCACATTGCACGATCTCGCGGAAAAAAAGATCTCCCGAGGTGCGAATTGAAACGTCTCTCGATCGAAGCGAGCGTTTCAGAACGTTTAATTGCCCTTTGGAAAAATAATCGAGGACGCGAGAACGATCGGTACGCGCGAGCCAAAGTGACAAAGTTGCAAACTCGATCACGTCCCGAAGTTCGAGCCACGGAGAAAATATGAGCCGTTTATTTTGAAAGTGGAGCCAAGTTCATTTATCTTTGAATGAAAATATTTAACGGTTTGCGTTTTAATAAATTTAAAAATATTGGTAACTGATGATATGGTAGTATAATATTCTTGTGTTTTTAAAATAAGGCACTTGAGCCACTTTCAAAATAAAAATTTTTATCATTCCACTAACCAGTTATAATTTTTCGTTTACAAAATCTTAATGATTTTAAATATATTGGTTACAATTTGTTTAAAAACTGCACAACTTGTAGGATTCGTCTCACTGAAAGGCCCAGAAGCAACTGTTCCGACTAGGAAATGAAGACGACTTTTTAGCCATAAAAGTTTATTGATATGCAAACATTTGAATCGATACAAAACAAATTGTAGGCGCGATCGCTCAGTAACAGACAACGCCACGCCTACTCGAGGTCTACCCCCCGCCCCCTCACGAGTCACGTGATCCAAATCAACCAATCGCTAATTTTCGTTGCATCAGCGTTGCACCTGAAGAGGGCCGATTTTCTGGGTTACTCCCGCTAAAATCACTTTCAGTGATAAAATGTGTAAATATTAAAACAGCTAGCTTGATTCTTTTGGAGTATGGACTTGGACCATTTTCAATATAAACGGCTCGTATAGTTTCCCTCGTTCCCTCTTGTTGTTTCACCTCTCTCTCTCTTTCTCTCTCTCTCTGTCAAGCAGTTTCGACTCGTTTGACGCGAATCTCTCTGCGCTTGAAAAATGCGGGAACGATCGAGAGAAATCGACATGCACACGCACGTACCGGCGTCGTAATATATCGCCGGCGGCGTGGTTTTGTGGCTCACCGTGGATAGACCCTCGAGATTCGAGAGCATCCGTCGAGAGAGAGAGAGGGAGAGAGAGAGAGAGACTCGAGATCTCTGATGTGTTACGGCCGAAGGGGCTCGTTGAGCAATTGCCTCCCCTATAAATCAATAAGTGTCCTCGGGCGACCGGCACGCGGGCATTCGTTTCTTGGAAACGCCCTCGGCCGAAAGGAACGACCGATCCCCCCTGAACGAAAGTTTTCGGATCCTATCGTGGTGATAAACGAGTAATCCCAGCGGCGTTCTACCGATTTCGAACGTGGAACGAGCTATCTTCGAGAAGAGACTTGGCTCCTAGTCGTGTGAATCTGTGATTAAACTCATCGACAATACGGACACTTTGCAAGTTCGAACCTAAGGTTGGGCTAGTTACGGACAAAGTAGCCGGAACGTTTGTCCCATTGACAATTCCCGTTCAGCGAATGGGAACGAAACGAAACGAGGCGGCTGCTGATTATTCTCGCATACAGATACGCGGCGTGTTTCTGCGTGCAGGGTGTCCCATTTTAGCGTTGTCACTCTGAATGTCCTTTTGTGCCTCGTTCGAAGGAACGCTCGCGCGGGATTGAATCATTTTTGACGAAAAGAAAATCCGAAACTTGACTTTGTTCGACTCGCGTTCAAAGCTATGGCTACGGATACGTTAAATGCAACATGAATTATCACGTTCGATAGTTTAACGCTGGAATTAACGTTGAAAAGTGCTCGAGATAACCAATTCAGAATTTCTTTTAGAAAAGTGAAAAAGTAGCATCCCTAGATTTGACCGATTTTTCGTAAAACGTGCAAACGCGCGAAGCTTGTGTAATTTATTGTATCACGTACGTCCCCTGTCCTTTCACTTCAACGCAGAATAGGTAGAATTTAGTCACAACAAATTCGACGCTCTAGCGATCAATAATTCCAGCGTTAATTGATCTGTCGCTCCGATTCGAAAGCTTGAAAATCTCCGGAAGCCACAACGAAAATATTCGTTGACGGACAAGTCCGAAAACGAATAGGCAGATAATTGAATCGAAAATGTCAGGAGCAGGATATTCAAAAGGTATTGAAAGAGAGTCGTCGATGTTTGAGTAGAGCCAGCTCCAATATATAGGAGCAGCGTTCCCATTACGTATAGCACGCATAGAGCTCGACACCTTTGTCGAGAGAAAACCGGCGTCACTCGCTTCCTCTATGTCGCAAAGCCCGTTTCTCGCGTCTCGCAACTTCCCTCCGCCCCCACCTCCGTAACGGGTGGGTGAGGGGACCGTAATTTCAAAGTGTTCCGCTCTCGGCTACCGTCGCGTCTCGTTACATCGATTCTCGCTTCCCATTACCGCGATTGATCGCGGACTTTCGGAAACCCTTCGCCTGTTGCTGCCTGCGCGCTCGGCTCCCCGGACCTAAGGTATCGAACTTGCTGCACTGTGAACTTGCCTTTTCAGCGAGATCGAGTCGCGACTACCACGGTGGTAATTAGCGCGGGGCGTTTGGTTCGTCGTGCGTTTCCTCCGACAATTTTCGTTTTTGTCACCGCTCGCGGAAACCTTTCCCTCTTCTTTCCTCTTCCGAAATTCCAACCAGCTCCAGTTCAAGTTTGTGCATGTTTCTCCGCGATCAAACGCGCGCAGGGTGTGTCCCTTGTAACTGGGCCGGGCTGGCAATACGGTTGCTGTCGAGGATGGGGAAAAAATTGTAGAGCTATGTCGTAGCATGTTTCTGCATTGGTATGGTCTCAAAATGCAAAATTACAACTCTCGATAATTTCCTTTACAATCGACTCCTCGTGTCATTTTAAACGAGAATACTACATTTATCTTTTTTTCTTTTGATACTTGCATAATAACGTGATACATTCTCAACAGTTTCTTACGTGTCTTTCTTACACTTTTCGTCCCGTTGTTTAATCGTACCGCGCTCACACATTTGAACAATTCCTCTTAAACCTTTCGCTACCGACAGTACCGACTGCTTCTGCAATTTTACTGGACGAATTATGTCGCTTCGGTTTATTTTGACGAATGGAAGATATCGAAGGAAAGACTTGTTATATTTTTCGAGAGGCAAAAACATTACTACGATGCGAGATATTTCGTTAAGCATCGCAAGAACGAAATAACTCGTCAATAGAAAACAGTGTTATGAAGTGAGATACCATGACTGAAATAATTGAAGATTGTGATGTTTTTTAAGAAACCTGACAAGAAAAAGTCAAAGAGGTTTAAACCGGGTGAATCGATATATTGGCCAAGACGTCAGGCTATGTTTTGCAGACCATTTGCATGTCTGCACACGGTCCTGTTAAATAGTTTTTTTTTTTTTTTTGCAATATGTGCCATTTTGTTGGTAATATTTTTAATTCTTTACGAATCACTCAACATTCGAAAAGATACGTAGGAAAATGTTTAAAACATCATGCTGAAAAGGAAGGGAATGTTTCCAAAAATATTCAGTCACACACCAGTCTACTCTGGTGCCATTTTTTATTCAGAATGGCGCGTGGAATCGACTCGCGCAGGAAGAAAATTGAGTGCAATTGCACTTTTTGCAACCGCGCTGACGCACTCTCCGCAAAAAATCGCGTCGCACAGTGACAGAGCTCTTGGAAAACTTTCCACGTCAATTTTTTTCTTCATCTTCTGAGAATCAACCGCGTTATAGCCCGACCCAGTTACCAGACACCAGTTACCCTGCACACTCTTCACCGTTGTTGCGTTTTTCCCCATCGTTATCGGTCCCAAAAGACGAATCTTTTGGTCTTGCTCCCATTTGAAAGTTTTTTCTCTTTCTACTTTCTTTATTTTTTCTCTCGATCACCTAGCTATCGTTACTGCTACTACCATCAGTCATGGATCACGAAGGCCCATAGTACAGTGACACCTGCATAAGAATGATCCGACTCACCAAAGCTAGAAATCGCACTCGTAGCCGACTCGTCGCGTGTCGCGTTTCTCGCGTTTTTGTCGCGCGATCATTTCGCGAGATTAGCAATTCTGAACGA
>KQ435724.1:2164955-2188218 GCA_001276565.1 Melipona quadrifasciata | reverse complement strand
ACAAACTTTCCACGATGGACAAGAGGGCAGGCGAGAAATATTTTGTTACGTAATCTACATATATTATAGCCATATAACGCGCCCGTCAACGAGATCCCCCCTACAAACTACTTTTGTATTGGCACGCATTTTATCTTCGAAATCATCGAAAAAAATTCCTCGAGAAAAAAAATTGCAACGCGCGAGAGCCTCCGCGTCCTCTGTCCGTTCTTTTTCTTTTTCTTTTCACGCGATCGGCGCCAAAGAGTTTTAGCGGAACTGCGATCGAAAATATCCCGCTCAACCTGATTAAGTTGTTAAGTTTCAACCAACTTTGAAGATCTTTGAAGAGCCGTAACTGGCGAGTGTGTCCGCTAAAACTCGAACGAACCTTCCCATGCCTTACTCTCTGGTACCCTTGCTAATGGTATCGCTAATTTAATTGGGCGGATCGGCCGATCGTGAAAGAGAAAAGGAGAAGGAACTTGGACGGGGGATCTGGAACGGGGATCGAGCGTTTTTTTTTTTTCGCAAGAGGGGTTGACTGGCGTTAGTAACGTTGAAATTGGCAGAGGAGTGAAAGAAGAGAGAATGCGCGAGAGCGATGACGTTGAGAGGAGAAGGAATTTGGGCAAATGACGGGAGGTTGAAGAGAGAGGTGTATACGGTGTTATTTAATGTATAGAAATACGTCTGGTCTCTGTTAGACGAGAAGGCAAGGGGGCAAGGGTGACGGAGATGAGTATATGTGTACGTAAACCTATACAGGGCACGCGAGACTTTCGTACAAGCAAAGAATCGAAAGACCACGAAAGCGGCAGCGCTCACGAATAATTTTCTAACGTTTTATAAATGTAAATTGGCATATCGACTTTATCGGAAACGAGAAAAGGAAGAGTGGGAAAACCTTCCCTCCGGTAATAAAGATGATAAAGAAGAAGAAGAAGAAGAAGAAGAAGAAGAAGAAGAAGAAGAAGAAGAAGAAGAAGAAGAAGAAGAAACGAGATAGGAGCGAACGCTAGCTAGAGGGTGAACGAAAAAAAGAGAATAACGAAAGGGACGCGTTAACAAATTATTCTCACTTCTTCATCGATGAACGCTCTGCTGGTTTGGAGCTGTAGTCATATCGTTAGTGTGTAAGTCTGTATGTGACGATGTTAATTATTGTAATATAAAAGAAAAGAGCAGAGATGAAAATGAAAAAAAAAAAAAAGAAAAAAACGGAAACCAAACCATTATTACTACGTAGGAGCATCTCAAAAATGTGAAAATTAACTTGGATGGTATTTAAAAAAAGGGGGGGAGGGGAGAGAACAGAGAGAAACGGATGTAAACGGCGCTGTTTGTCTGGTTGTATTACTGGGCATGCCTCAAAATAGATTTTTTATAAATCGCAAAGGATCTGTTTCTGTGACCTTTTTCAGTGAATAATCTCATGATCGAGAACTTGACTCTCTCCGTTTGTGTTTTTCGCAATGCGATCCGCTTTTACTTGAGAAAACGAACGAACGAATGAACGAACGAAAGGGGAAGAGAAGCAGCACGAGAGAAAGTAACAGAGAACTAGTGAACGAGACGACGAAAAGAGCGAAAGACGGGCGAATGAGAGAGAGAGAGAGAGAGAGAGAGAAAGAAATGTGTATGTGAAAAAGAGAGAGAGAGAGAGAGAGAGAATGTGAAAAAATTGCTAATATATGAGGAGGAATGAGTGAAGACAAAATGAATTAGTGCGATCAGAAGCAAGTAAATGAATGAGAAACGGAATGTATGTGAAAATAAAAGGAGAGAGAGAGAGAGAGAGAGAAAGGACATGTGAAAAGGAGCATGAAAGAAAGAAAGAAAGGGAGAGAGAAAGAACACAAAAGAGAGACGAAGCAATCGCACCTCGACCGAATTTAAACCTATAATTTCCTCTCACACCTCTGCGCAGTGTTTTGGGCCTTTCCGTCCAATACGCGATGTACCACTGTCATTATTTATTTAATTTTTGCAATCTACGTACAATAAAAATTGTTGTTGCTGAAACGATAAGTGTAAATGTGTATACTGTACATTCAACCTTCGTTTAAAAGAAAAAAAAAAATCATTATTAAGATCTCACTGGACCAGGATTTCTGCCGTCCTGGCGTGTGTTGTAATTGTACATGTACATATACATGCGTATTTTTTAATATCAGACGGTAATTTACTCGATAATTAGGATCGCTTATTAGAATATATATGTATGTATGTATATACGCATACATACGTACGTACGTACATAGGATATAACATATATGTACACATATGCATCTCAGTACATGTGTGTATGTATATTTATACATATATGTACACATATATGAAAAAAAAAGAATAAAAAGAAAAATGAGAGCGGCATTCCCGACGCCGATGTCTGCGATGAACGATCTCCGAAAGGAATAAAGCACTTTCACGTAGCATCGTGTTTTCTCTTGCTCTTTCTCTCACTACCTTGATTTTCCTGACCCCACTTCGCGAGATTCATTCCTCGACAGTATCCTCTGGGAAGAATTAAGAATTTCAATCTATCCATTTTTTCATATCCGCAACAAATATCGCTCTTTCTCGATTGCAACGTCTAATCTTTTTTTTCCGATTACTTTACAAGTGGTAGAGCAATCGTTTATGTAACATTTTAAAGCAACCGCGTAAACAGTGAGTTTTTATCACTGTCATCAAAAGTCTTGTGAAATCAAGTCTAATTAACTAATTACAATAATAATTAATTCGTAATTAAATTAATTAATTGCAAATGAGATATAAAACAGCACATATTATAACGATAATTTATCAATGCAGAATTATAAGCTGCAATTAAAGGTAACTATTTATATGATGGAGGTCAGTTTTAACGCAAGTTCTGAAGTATGAATGGAAGGACGGATGGTTTTAAGTAAGGTAATTTCGTCTCGGAATCACTGCCTAGACTCATCAATCAGTGGGGCTGATGGCAGCCGACTCCTTACCCCAAACGCTTGTTGTTGTAACTAAACCTACTAGGCTGGTTCGCACCCATCCTAGCGGGGTTCCGCACACTCTGCTGCTTAACGTCGAAGATCGGTAGGACATCGACGCTAGGCGCGCAGCCACTTGCGGCTTGTGCTAGTCGAGTGTTCGAAACCCGTATTTGAGGAATCCTAGGCCGCTACACAATAATCTATGCTGTTTTGCTATGTCAATAATTGCTTCCATATTTGCATTTTAAATTAGCTTCTTCTATTCCGTTTAATCTGCAAAAAATACCAATAACTATTTGCAGATTTCACTTGATTTAGATCAAACAGCTTCGTGTCAATCTTACTGATTCTTTATAATAAACTTTATATTTTTATGTGATAACTGGCATTCTATGCATTTCAGAACCGATGCTTTCAACTACGTCCAAGTTTAATTTCGATTCAAGTTTTGAACGTAGTTTACAAAAAATTAAATATTGTTCGAAAATTAGAAAGTTGCAGTTATAAAAGGTTACAAATTAATACTGTCAACTAGGTTTCTTTGCAACTGAAAATTTCGTTGATTTTTTTTTTTATTAAGTCTCAAATATGAAAATACAGTTACATATTGAAGTATGTTTACAGCTAGATCGATAAATTATGACAATTTTGATTTTTCCAACATAGAGTTTGAAGAAAAATATTTCTAGCCATAGAAGCTACTCGTTTCTCAGGTCTTTGATAAGTTAGAGATAATGTCGAAAACTTCACATTTTTGTTTTCTTTTTTCCTTTATTTGTTTAACTGAATTGCTCGATTTTATTTAATTGAATAGACCTATGTGTTGCTTGTTGTTACAATAATAAATAACATAGGATAAATTTGCTTTACTTTAAACATTCGTAAAAAGTAGATGCAGTATAAATATAAAAATATGATATGTGCATGTCCTTTTATATTTTGAGGTTATTGATTTTAAGAAAATTCTCTTCTGAACTATTTGATCTGCGGATTTTTTAGCAATTAATCACAGTTTATTCCGTTTGCCTGCTTTAGATAGGATCACATTACTTGATCGAGATCTTAGCGGTTTCTTGAATCAAACCAACATTGGCATTCATAGACATTGAAATATTAACGCCATGTAACGCAGAAAAAATGAAACTAATCGCTCTTAATGTCTTTATTTCACACTATTACGCTCTTTGTCTACAAAAGTAGCTAAATGTGACAAGAATAGATTGTGTGCTGCTATCTATCAAACTTGATAAAATAAAAGGATCTAATACTACAAGACAGATAGTAGTACATGCTTCTTCTACATCACAAAATCTGTTTTATCGACTCGACGCAGCAGCCGCGAGAACAATTCTTCAAAACAATTATCAAATGTACAATGACTTCCGTGAAAATAATTACGCGATGAGAATTGCACTAGAAATATCTTTTGTAAAATTCTGAAAGTATAGTTCTGTTAGAAATTTGAATTCTAGTAAGCGTGAATGACAAAACCGCCATTTGACACGTACGTAGTGCATAGTTGACACGTAACAGCAGTTTTGTACGACAAGGAGAGAGATAGAGTGCGACAAAGATAACAGCGATTAGTTCCACTATTTATCCGCTTCGTAATGATTCCAATGTCCCTGAATCGAGTAAATTGTTTATAGAATTAATATGCCATCTGTTGTAATTATATGTTAATTAGATTCTAAGTTTTTGTTGTGTAAAGATTTAAGAATTCAGTACCTGCTTTGGAAAATATCACATATCTCTCGAATAATCTATGTTTTGTCCTTTCAGTAAAATAATTAATTTTCTATCATTTCAATAAAGTAATTGAAATAAAAAAAAAAAGGAAAAGAAATTAAATTACCATTCGTGATGGTACATTTGAAAATTTGCTTTCCATCGTCACATTTATGTACGGATTTTACATTTTTGTACGGTTAAAAAGACCCAAGAATTTGATTAAATTGAAAGAAATTAAATAATATTACATTAAAATCAATTCTGCTATGGTCAGATATTTATCGTGTTAATCCATTCATTTACGTGTACCTATTTTGCATATGTTTCACAAATAATATAATATAATTATAGTTTCATTGCAGAAGGTTTCATTGTGTGTTCATCACGCAGTTCAATGCGAATTTTTATGCAGAAATTCATATTTTTAATAATAAAATTTAGGAAAGAGTACCTAGATAGAAAATTGTTATCACCTATCATTATATAGAGCATTCTCATGGTGATTTATTGTTGTAAATTAATTATTATATAGAGTATTTCACTTCAGATATTTTATATTCTTTTGCACGTTACATGCGTCCTATGCATTTCTGTATCATCAGATTCTTTGTATTGTAGCGGCCTAGGATTCCTCAAATACGGGTTTCGCGTCTGGGGTAAGGAGTCGCTGCCATCAGCCCCACTGATGAGTCTAGGCAGTGACTCCGAGACGAAACGCAAAACAATCGCTCTCTCTCTCACCGCACTCTCACCTAAACTCCTTACCTAAAACCATTCGTCCTTCCACAGCATCCTTCAGAACCACCGTTACCTGACCTCCATAATAAATAACTTAAGTTCCCTTTAGTATATTTATAAAAATTTGCAAAAAACTAAATCTAATAAAAGCTATAAAAAATTCTACTCCTCTCGTTGCAATAAACGTGAAATTGTAATATGATGTGAAACAGATTTTAATTTACATCGACTTGCAATACTGTAAATGCACGTCTCAAAGAAGGTATTAAACTGTTGTTAGCGAAACTGTATGTATGTTCTATATTTTCTGCAAATCTTTCTTCATATCGCAGAATCATCACAGTGCATATTTAATGCCTCGATGATATACACGTTCTCAGTGGTGACTGTGAATCGAATCATTATTGATCACCCGTGAGTAGACGAAAATCTTACGATGAAGAGGCTCTGTTTGTGTCTTCTGCTGCAATTATGCATGTTCGTTGTGGTGCAAGAAAGTATTTTGGACAGCTGGACTGTAAGAAGTTTTTATCGTGCATATCGACTTTTAGCAAATAATTACGGTACGTATTTATTTAATGCCATGATCTTACATGATCATTTCTTTCCCTTCCTTTTTCTTGTCACGAGAATATTTATAAGAACGAAACTGCGACGTTAATTAGTTAATATCGTTTCTCATAGATTGATGTTAATTTATAGCGAAGTGAGTCTTGAAAAAAACAACAATTGAAATAAAAAAAGAAGAAATTCATTTGAAAATCATTTTGAAAAATTGAGTCGTTCTGAAAAACTTCTGAATCCAACGTTTTCTTCTTTCTACTCGATAAATAATAGACGGAAATTGTCCACAAACTTGAATTCACAATCAATGCAAAACCGAAATTTTAAAAACTTGAACATAGCACAGTGTAGTTAATCAAGACGTATAACGAAGTCACTACGCCAATGAATATTTTTGTATATTGATCAATTTTTTTTCGAAATGACGTACTTCATTTAATTCAATAACTCGTCAGATGATGCAAATGTAAACTAATATTAGTGTAGTTATTATATAACGCATTGATTATTACTTATAGTTAACAGAAATCGTGACACAGACGAAAAACTTTTGTAAAATGTTTCGAGAAAGTTCACTCGGTGCTGAACGATGGAAAAATGATTTTTCACGGATGAAGAATGAGACGCGAATGCTTCGATTACGAAATGAAAATAACTTGCAAGATGAAATCCCACTGGACGTTCCGTTTCCTTGCAACGTAAGAGGTAAATTTAACTAATCAGTCAAATTAAACAAATAAATATTGCGTCTTCGCATTCACTTTTGAAAAATCATCATTCGGTTCAGTTGAAATTAAGTGATTCACAGGATATATTTATTTCATGACTCGAGTCGATGACAATTTGCTTGGAAGGACGCAGATAAATATTTCCTTCGTCCCACTTTTTTTTAATCCTACTTTGTAATAAGTTTTACGTTTTAATTAGGGATTTCAAGTTCAACTTCACTTCTGATATTTTAGAATTGCGGAAGATTTAACATGACGTAATTTTCGAGCTGTTCGTATTAGAAACCTTAGTGTTTGCAATGTTTTTAGGTGGTAGGTCTCCCGAGGTTCCCAAGTCAGTTCATCGCCTGAGACCAGGAGACGTAGATGTCATTGCCTCGATGGGCGATTCTATAACAGTCGGCTTGGGATTGACCTCGATCAGCATTTTGGATCTAATGATGGAAAACAGAGGCATAGTAGCGCATATCGGCGGTCAAGAGACTTGGTGGAAATACCTGACGCTTCCTAACATTTTAAAAGTATTCTTCATTGCAAATTCCAGGACGGATGGTCTGCGTGAAAAAAAAAAAAATAAATAAATAAATAAATGAATGAATCGAAAAGAAAGACTAAAATTGTTTCGCTTTCGAGACAATTAATTAAATACAAGTTTGTTCGTCTAATTTATTAAATATATTTGAATTTAGTGGACAGGCGCGGTGTTACAAATGAAAAAGTGACAACTTTTTTCCGTTTTTCAAGGCGTCATTTTCAAGAAAATAGAAAATTGCCTAGAAAATTGTACTTCTTCAGACTCAACTTTCTCGAAAATGAAGGTTTATAACGAAAAAAATGTTATTCTCTCTTTTCGACTCGTTTCTTCACCTCCTGTGATACTTTACACAAACCGCGAATGCCTTTATTACAGTTATAGAATTTTCTCACCCATAGGAATACAATCCCAAATTAATAGGATATTCGTACGAAGATTCTATAAGCATTGATCCAGGCGCGGAGTTAAATGTTGCCGAAATTGGCGCGATGTCCATAGATATGCCTTACATGGCGCAACATTTGGTGAATAAAATAAAACACGATTCGAGGATAGATGTGAACAAGCATTGGAAGGTTTATATTACTAAAGCAAAACCTTACCTTGTGCAATTTCATATGAAAAAAATTACATTTCCAGTGTTATTTCCTACTTGATCCATTCTTATGATATATTCGCAGATGATTTCGTTGTTGATTGGAGCCAATGACTTTTGTGGGAATTTGTGTACAGTTTCTTGTCCGTGGTCTATATTAGAAGATCACAGAAAGAACCTAGTTAGCAGTCTTAGAATACTTAGGGACAATTTACCAAGGACTATCGTTTTTGTTATAACACCGCCTCACAAAGAACTCGTTGCTTCACGCAGAGGAAGGGATAACACGTGGATATCCTACTTCTATTCTATGTTATTTTGTCCGTGTATGTTTGCTTTGAAATATGCACATCAAAGACCAATATACTATGAAGTAATTGAAAGGTTTGTATAATTCCGTGAATTTTCTGTGAGCTCAATTTTTGTTTCTCGATTTTCAAATAGTTCAATGTCATTCCTTCACTGTCTTTCTAGGTGGCAGGACATGGAAGAAGAAATTTCTAATTATCCAGAATTTAATAGAAATGACTTCACTGTAGTATTTGTACCACTCCTTAAAGGTGTGTCTGTACCGCTGGACGAGGATAACCTCCCCGATTTATCATATTTTGCTTCTGACTATTTCCATTTTAATCAGAAGGGTCATGCATTATGTAAGTAATAACGAGTGAAATTGCACACTTCGATAATCTCCATGTCGGCGTGGTTAAAGTATATCTCGTATGTGTTTCAAGTTGCATACAATTTATGGAACAATATATTGGAACCAATTGGTAGCAAGAGTAAAACTTGGAATGATGTAAAACATGAAAAGCTTCTATGTCCTACGTCGGAAAGACCGTTCTTGGTGACGCGTGAAAATTCAGAGAATATCTTTCGAGACTTGAAATTTGAGAGGCAGTTTCCGTAAGTGTAAGACGGTAGCATGCCATTCGATCAAAGTGATCAAAGCAACTTCACTGTACAAACACGATATTTGCGTATAAGTTTGCGTATAATTAATAAAAGGAAATTGGTTTTTTGACATTCCTTCGTTTTTATTATTTTTCTATTTTCTAAAAAAAATGTTCGAAATGCTTCCATCGGAATTACAAAAATATGGTCCAACAAATTGTATCGCCTGATGCAATTAAAATTGTTGCACGTTAGCATGTATAATTTCTAGATTTCCAGATGAAAATATTAACGCAATTGTAAGGAATAGCAATGTTTAAAAGTGCAGTAGAAGAAAATAATTTCAAATGCACATTTAACTTGTTTATAGAAAAGTCAATGATTCATAATATTTATGATTGAAAAAAATTAGCACAGCAGTAAATTTACAGTAAAAGACGTAAAAATTATTCGTCGAAAAAAAGTAAAAATTACTGATTAACACTGTCACTGTCAAAAGCAAAAGCTGAACTGACTTCATCATTGACTTTTGAAATTGACCAGTTTTTTTTTAATATAATGCATGATATTTTTCGAGGTATTGTACAAATATAAAATTCTATATTTTATTTGCGACTACAAGACACACTGTTTTACATCTTATTTGAAATTTTTTGTGTTAAGATACATATGTAAAATAGTTCCAATTCTTAAGATAACAAATGTCATTTTTTACAAAACAAATGATATTTGTCGCCTAACAATTTTTTTTTTTTATCTCTGAAAATGATTTTAGTGGAGGTAACTCAAAAAATCGGGCCTCTTCAAATGCAACGCTTGTTAAAGCAACGAAAATTAGCGATTGGTTGATTTGGGTCACGTGACTCGCGAGGAGGCGTGGCGTAAATCTCGAGTAGGAGTGGCGTCGTCTGGTACTGAGCGATCGCGCCTGTAATTTGCTTTCTATCGGTTCAAACGTTTGCTTATCAATAAAATTTTATGGCAAAAAAGTCGTTGCTTCTGGGCCTCTCAGTGAGACGAATCGTACTGGAGTGCGAGTCGTGCAGTTTTTTTTACTACTATACACCTAAATCATCGTACGTTGAGAACGAAATATCAACGAGATATGAAATAGAGGGAGATTTGACAAGCAAGCTTTCTTTTCATTCAATTTTCAAAACGAAACATGCATAATTTAACACGATGATCATCGTTTCCTCTGTCACTGAACTTTGTAAAACGCTGAGTCGCAAATTTGAACTTTTGCTAACGATCTTGAAGAAGCGATACGATCACAAATCGTCAAATTACGTATTATCATTGTATGAGTGTTAAATCACAGTCATTTTTATCGCAAGAGTATTGCATTTAGCATTTCACTCAGTTTATTAAAGTATACAAATTCAATTCAGAAAGACGCCGACTTTATATAAAAGGCTGACAGTCGAGTTTTCATTTCTTATCGTACAAGGTAATTATTTAGTCACGTCTCAGTCATATAGTTTTTCTATTAGAATAATTTTCTAGATTTCCTGAATCGAAGAAACATTAATAAACGAAAGAACGTGTCTCGAATAACCGGTCGACGTATCGACCAATTATGATAATATAAATTTTACAAAATGAAAATGAAAATATCCCCCAAATTAATAATTCTTTGACGTGCATAGGTTAATGTCATTTTTATAGGGGATGTACAGCTGCATCGACTAATGGATGAAAAGAAATATAATTCTATTAAAAAAAAAAAAAAAAATGCAGATAATCCTGAAATTTCCGAAACTCCCACAAAAAAATTATTATTGTTACATTATGTTGAACAAGTTTTAATGAAATAACGTTTTTTCACATCTCCAAAAATAGCAGATATAATCAAGTATTAATTCTTACTAAAACACCCTGTATATAAATTACGTTTGTCAACCCGACGAAATCGTAAGATTTATAACTGTAATCAAGTTGAAACTATCTTGGATCGTTAAAAAAAATAAATTAAATTAAAAATAATTACATAACGCTTGCGTGCGAAACATGGCGATTAGAAGATAATTTGTTTCGATTGCGTTAATGTCACCTATTACAGCGGAATTGAGAGTGACTGTTCAGCTCTGTATTAATTAACCTCTCGATTAATGATTCAATTCCACGTTATCCTAACGTGTTTATCTAATCCCTTACCTTTCACATTTTACATGACGTCGACATCAATTTATCGTGGAAGATCGCTCGACGTTGTTGCCGAAATTAATTTTGTCATATTCTCGCGTGTAGGGGAATTATTAACGAGACTGTCGCACAAAGTGATGATGGAAAGAACAATAGGATATTTAATAAATATTACATTCAGAAATATTTATTCATTTACATATGAGTAATTGTTGTTGTTTTTTTTTTTTTGTTTTACAATAAGGTTCGCTTCGTTTTGAAAATGGGCCTTCGTTTAGGAAATGGCCCTCGAAGCTTCTCATTTGACACTGGTCGATATTTGTCCAGCCTCGATATTCCTCGAAGCAGAGTTGGGCATTGATCGATAAAAATTTCTAGTTTAATTAATCATCAAATCAAAAATCGCCGATTTCTCGATAAATGAAATTTAATCGATTAATAGCGTTAATCGTCGATTGTCAATTATCAGTTATCACCTCGGATTTAATTATAATTTAAGAATTTAATCGTTGTCTATGATTGACAAATAAAGTTGAAATGCAACAGTTGCAATTAACGAAATGCAATAATTACGATTAAAAATTATTGAAAGCATTTCATCGTTAATCGTTGATTAATTCTTTGTCCAACTCCGCCTCGGAGAGCAATTAATTTTTGTACGGAGAAGACGTTTTATGACTAGATTAACCTTTCGAGCGTCGAGTGATATTCTATAACTCTCAAAAGGTTAACGAAATTAATTACAAATAAAAGATGAGAACCGTGTACTATCAAACGCATCGCTCTCGGTTTGTGATATCACTCGCTGCAAGAATTCACCAACGGATGGATAGCCATTGATGTTCCGGAACAGCTGACAGAGTTCTCGATGTAATCTTGGAAGTTACTTTCGAGTACCCACATTAGATCTTTGTAACCAGGAACGACCGCGGTCGGCAGTCGACATTCTCCAGCCTTCTCGACCAAAAGGAAGTTGTCTTGAATGAAAGGTGTGTCTGTGTTCCACATGTAGATGCTCGAATCGCCTGAAAATATCGACGAAACAGCCACAAATCAACTTGTGAAATTGAAGTCGCAAAATTGATTCTACTCGTAGCGTTACTAATACGAAAATGGGTAATGTGACAAATAGAAGAGAAAGAAAGTAAATCTACCATGTGAACAAATTGCGTTTTAAATTCCTGATCGATTTATAAAAATCAAATGAGAAAGAGAATGATAAAACTTCAAGTTCTAAAATAGTATCTAGAATATTTTTAACTAAACGGAGTATAAAATCACTGAATGTGATTATTTTTTACAATGAAAACGATAGAACTTTAGTTTTAAAGTAGTTAATTTAGTATATTTCAATTAAGAGGAGTCATAAAATCTGTGTCTGATTATTTTTTTTTATAATCGAGCACGCAAAGAAAATGATAAAATTTCAGTTTCAAAATAATACTTGAAATGTTATAAATATTCAAAATTATAAAATTAAATATTTAAAATATCATTAAAAAAACGCTATGTCCGATCGAACGCGCAAAGAAAATGATAAAACTTTCGTTTCAAAATGGCGTCCAGAACATTTTAACTAAGGAGAGGGTAGAATCACAGTGTCTGATTATTTTTCTCAATTTCTTTACCCTTAAGTCTGAAGAAGATGGCGGAGCCATTGTCAGTGCCCAAGACTACGATCTTATTCCTTTTTCTACCAATGTCCACTATAGATCCATGCGCGTTTCCTGCTCTCAGATTCACTGCCTTGATCGCGAACATTCGATTGGAGCCTAAATAGGTGAAATAGAGAACCGTAGATCCGCAGCTTTTCCTTCTAACGAGCGCCAGATACAGAGCATCAGGTTTATCCGTGTAGGACGCCACCGCCGACGGTAGAATCACGCGATATCCCTTGTCGGTTGTGACGTTGTAAACGATAATGGCGCCGGTACCAGCGTCAGAAATGTACACGAAAACCTGACCATCCTCCGCGTAGTCGACGGCCATATATTGCAACCGCGAAGTGATATCTACCATAGAACTTAAGTCGATCACTTTCACGACCTGGAACAAATAATATTCCATGTAAATTTAATAAATTTAATAAATTTGCATTTGTTGAGTAAGATAGGAGTAATCAGCGATCTTCAATGAAGCTTTGAAAATATTCTATGTATCTACAGAAACGATCATAATGCGTAGAACTCGAAGGAGAACGGTGAAGAAGTTTTCAACATTTCGCGAATGAAGCACCTTCAGCAGCTTGTCGATATCGTTTTGATTACGATAATTTGCAATCAAATTGTGGAAATAATTGACTTGAACAAATGGATTCGCGTGCTTCTTGTTTTCTCTCTTTTGTCTTCTGTTTTATATTTATATTTTTGTGAAATCTTCATACTTTTGTCTGTATTATATTTTTTATTGTGCGTACGATACATCTAGTTTTAGTATTTAAAAAATACACATCTAATTCCCAAGCCTCAAAGCAGGTTTTGCTCCTTCCCTTGAAGGATCATCGAATGAAAGTTTACTCGTGGTAATTAACCAAGCCACTTAATATCTCTGTCATTGACCACAATTTTACTTCCAACTTCGTCGTTGAACCACGAATTTTTCCACCGATCATATACGACTCGGACGGCTAATTCTACTTTCACTTAATCTCTAGATCAACGATCAAAGGTGCCGCTCACCTTTCCGCTCTTGGCGTCGATTCCAACGACCTTGGGGGGACATCTGCGAACAGGTTGCTCCAGAGTGTTGACGATTCCCACATCGAGGACCCAAAGGATGTCCTGAATGTCCAAGACTATGTCCACTGCGCTCTGCAACGCCTGGCAGTTCCCTTCCTCTTGAATGGCCCAACAGGGGAACGGAGCGATTTTTGGCTCGCAGCTGTGCGACTTCAACGAGAGTACACCCAAGGTAAATGGTACGCCCGGTTTGTAACGCGGCAGTGCCAATATCGCTTGGCCGTCGAATATCTGCGCTCTGGTGGCGATCACGTTCCTCGAGATGTATCGACCGCTGGTCTCGTATATGTTCTTCGTGCTTTGACACGGCCAATCCAGACTGAGCCCCGAGAGGATCAAAGGTTTCGGTAGCAGCGGTTTACCGTTACTGAACAGTAGAATCTCCGTCAGGATCGTTAGACAAATGGTGACGCATAAGAACCTCTTCATCCTGTCTTGTTTCTTGCGGAGAATGGTTTAAGGAACTGTGAAAAGAGTGATCGAATGAAATACAAAGATTATATGTAATCTCTCGCGAAATGGAAATGTCTCAAGTGAGAGATTGAAGTTATATATATATATATAAAAAAAGATAGTCGTTTAGTATTAATAACTATTTAGTGAGGCACGTTAGCTGGCATTGATGGGATTTTTTTGGGTTTGCAAACAAGAATGCAGCAATCGATTCATCTCGAGGATTCTCTATAAATAAAGTATTAAAGAAACCATTAGTTTTTACAACTAGTTTTCCGACATAACTAATTGATATTTTATAAAGAATGAATCTATTAATACCACATGATATGCCCTTTTATGACATACAACTTTTACAGGAACATTATTTTTATAATTTTAATCCATCGAAAGATATTTCCATTTTGAAAGATAAACAGAACACATTTGATATTGTTGTAGCTTTGAGTAAGATGGACACCATGTTCAATAAAAATTTTATCCCATTTTATTAACATGCAGTTCGTTTTCTTAACTGACTAAAGACTAAAAACAGTATATCTCTTGTATTGATTTAATAATAATTCATTCAGTTAGCGGATGTTCATGCACTTATGGAAATTTGAAAGACGCAAGAACAAGCGTAGTCGCGACTTTTTAGCGAACGAGAGAGACTTTTGATCAGGTTCCATTGCGCTCGTAAAAATATGGATCCGCACAAACATCCGTAGCCTGATTATCCCGTAGTGGAATGGAAACCGAGTTAAATGAAGAAGAGATAAGAACTTACGCGATTTTACGACGAACAACACGAACACTCGAATACGCGAACGTTATATCTGATTTTAAGCTTATATACAAACGAGTCCGTAGATTTCCGTACACCGAGCAATCGTGCACTTTGTATGTTTGCAAAGCCGGAGTGTCCTTCCGGTTGTCGCAACGCTTCCACACGGACGAAACGGCACGAACTCTCGCGAGCAACAAGGAAGTGTATTCTGGCAGTTGCTTACCAAACAATAAGAAAACTTCTCGCTTGTTAGATGAATTTCTTCCATTCGTTTAATTATTTTATGTAAATGAGTTGATCGTGCGAGTACAAAACACGTAGCTCCCAAATTCCTCGAGATACATGTTGTATTAAATTACACCGACACGATCGTAACATTCACTGAGAAACACACGTTGACGACTGATTTTGTCAATAATCGTAATACCAATTGTAGAAAGAATGTTAAACATCCGATCTCTCGCGAGCCGTTCCGGGTTCGAAGCACAAAGAAGTGCATCAAAAAAAATGCAAAATTTTTCTTCCTGCATTTCGTCACGTGGCGAAGACACATCACCTCGTATATAACTGGCGTAATCTCCCGGATTTCTCAGTTTCGTCTCCGCGAGAAATATACTATGCACGTCCAGGGACAATTTGTTTTTCCATTCACGGGGTTGGCCCTCGTGGCCGTTCTCGCGTTAACGAGCAGCGTGATCGCGACTTTGCCAGAAACCGTCAAATGGACCGGTGGGAACTTCGAGTGGCCCTGCTCCACCACGAGAAATATGTTCAAGAGCAATGGGAAATACATTTCGAAGAACGTGATCGCAACTAGGGTCGCCATGTTTGAGAACAAGGCCATTGTGGCCCTGCCCAGGTACAAATTGAAAAAGTTCATTGATAAGAGAACGTTGCATCGATATCTGCCTTTGTGTTAATCGAAACACAAGTGTCTGACCAAAAGATGGTTTGACAAATAACTTTAGAAAAAAAACTTCCGGTGTTTATATGTATGTCTTATTATATTTACTTCAGTTTCGATACAAATAAGGTCTTTTTTTATAACATACACGTAGATGTCATCTATTTTCGTGTTAATTGGTATTAATCAGTTGATTTAAGCGAAAGTTGCCTTTTCATTTAACGCGACAAAAATCAGTCGGATGTTACATGTTAAAGTATTAACAATGAGTTAATTTTCAATGTAGGTACAAGACTGGTATTCCAGCAACGTTGGCGCAGATCTCTCACAACAGCGAAAGCTGTGAAGCAACCCTGGTTCCTTATCCTTGCTGGTCCCTCCAAGAGGAAGGAACCTGCACAGCTCTGCAGAACGTTGTGGACATTTATCTGGATCCTCAGAACATCCTCTGGGTCCTCGACACTGGCGTTGTGAACACTTTGGACGAACCTGTACGGAAATGTCCGCCAAAAGTGCTCGCCATCAACGTGGTGACAGGCAAAGTAAGTATTTCGTGTTAGTTTGGATGAAAAGTTAGTACAGTCTGATAAGAAACTGAAGTAGATGTTTCTTACGCTCCATACTATGTCGATTGGAGATTTGTGATTACATTATCAATTATAGTTTATAATGTAATCATTATAACAATTCTTTATCTAACAAGCAACTTACGAACTTGTAATAATAATAATTCGGTGTCATAAGATCGTAAGTCGGACAAAGCAGGTCAAATTGCATGAGCCTTTTACCTACGTGCACATTCCGATCATGCCATTAGTCATTGTGTATGCATCAGCACCAATGATGTATCAAAGGTATCGTTTACTAATTCAGAAGACGTCATGAGCTGAAAGAAAAATTTGGAAAATCACTAAACTTGCATAATTACTTGAATACATATAAATATCCACAAAATATTGCTTTTGCCAAATTGGAAAGAAACCAATTTTTCCAAATTGCATTCCAGAAAATGCTCTAAATAATTTATAATGCTTATAAAATATATGCTTACTAACAATCTTATTTAACGTACAATGATGTCTGGACATGCGACATGCATTTCCTAAACTAAAGTCAAAGACACTGACATCTCCGAAGTTATAAAAATCGACTGTTTTATTAACGATTGTATGCAATGACGTCTGTAAGACACGCACAGATTTAATTTACTTACTAGAGAGCTGTACAACTGTGAAACAAAAATTACTATTAGTAATTGCTAATATTTACCATTTAATATTTACACATGAGTATTTACACTATTTTAACCAGTCATTCTTCCTCGCAGAACATATCTTGAGCATTAACCTCTTGCGCTAGAATGACGTGCTACGCACGTCGAGAATTTTTTGTCCCAAATTGCAACATTTTCTCAGTTTTAAGTATATTTAAATGTAACTCAGGCAAAACAAGTGATAAGTTTATTACTTCTTAATAATTTCTATCCAGTGACATCATACCGACGAGCTCAAAAGAAAAAGAAAGCGACGAATTACTGTATACGGTTCGGTCACTCTTTATGGTCCGCAAACCAGTTGCCAGCACAAGGGGTTAATAGTGATATTATTATCTAATGTTTACATATTTATTTACTACTTACACATTATTTACTAGTTACACACAAATTTACATATATTTATACAATTGCTAGCATTTACTATTTAGTATTTACACATTAGTATTCACATCATTCTTCCTCGCAGCTGGTGAAAACCGTAGACCTGACCGGGCTGACGACCTCGACGTCTCGATTGCAATACCTGGTGTCCGATTATAGCCGGGACGGAAGAGTGTTCATCTACGTGTCGGACGCTGCCTCGAGAGCCATCCTCGTCTACGACGTCACCCTGGGTCGAGGTCACCGCGTGGTTTTGCCTCAGGCGGTCGCTATGGGCACAACCCGAAGGGACGTTCTATACCTAGCTCTTCTCCGACGTTCAGACGGGAGTACCTGTTTGATTTTCACTTACCTGAGCAGCAGCCGTATGTTCTCGATCAGGACCGAGCACCTGCGGAACGGTTCGGCGCACGGGAAGATCCACGATCTCGGCGCCAAGCCGAAGAAGATGGTCCTCTTGGGCACGGACAACGGCAGCGCGCTTTTCTTCCGGTACGAGGGCGAGTCGGACGTTTACCGATGGGACGCGACCAATCCGTTCGTCACAGGGTGTTTCGACCAAGTGTACACCAGCGCCGAGTGTTCCCTGGTGACGCACGTTGTCGCCGACTACGCGAGAGCTAGGATGCGCGTGCTCGAGTCGAACTTCCCGGATTACATGCAAGGAACGGTCGGATGCGGTGCCACGCAAGCGTTGAGCGTGATGTGATCGAGAATCGTAGGTTAGACAATCTAATAAATTGTAGGCTAGGATCTAATAAATTGAATTCAAACGAAATGTACATCGACCTTTTACTTGCTCAAGGAGAACGATTTTGATCGTATTAGCGTTCTCCTGTAAGCTTGCGCCGAGTGTTTTTCTACGCCAATACGTCGTACAGGCTATAAATCAGCAGATGCAAATCATTTCGTGAGGTTGACCACGTATCTCGCGGCTCGATTGGAACAGCGCTGAGAAACTTTATCTGGAAAAAGGACAAAAAGAAAAAAAGAAGAAACGGAACCTTTCTCTCTTACAATCACTTGCTTGTTCCTTTTATCGTGATTAGCTGACGCTCGAATCGAATAATCGGGCGATAATTCACACACATCGTTGAAAAGATAGAACAGAACGCGTATCGAGCCGCGATAATTGGCCAACGATTGTTACCATTTGTTGCCATTGCTAATAACAGGTATGTCGTGATTGCTCGTGAAATGTTTGAAAATCATAAAAAGTCAAGTGTCGATGAGTGGAAAACAAGAAATTATCCACTTATGCGTGGAGGTTATACGATTTAAATCGGGAAATTTAAGTGATCCATATTCTTGTTTACTGTTTTGAAAGTTAAACTCGTGGCTGGAGTCGTTAATGTGGAATTGCACTAATTGCAGGGAAATCGAACGATCGAGAAGAAACCTAACGAATTCCTTTTTTTACTTGAACGGTCGCTTCTAAATTTGGTATCTTCGACCGTTTCGCTGGTTGTGCGGTTATTAAACGCCGAAAACAAACGAAAAAGGAATTAGAATCGTTGTGAAACATTCCTGTTTCTCCGAAGTGAGTTAAATGTGATTGAGGTCGTTTGTGAGGTCGCCGATTGTATAATATATTGTCCGATACCTAGTCCGTCAGCGTGCGTTTCACATTTAAAGAACGTAAACAAGCTTTAAGTTTATTGCGAATGTTAAAAATTTTACATTTAAATGGCGCAATTAAATGTTAAAAATTTTACATTTAAGTAGCGTGAATGAATTTTATGTTTATTGCGAACGTTAAAAATTTTTTTAGAAATTCTGTATTTTGCATTTTGTATCTTCTTGTTTAATTTCTTCTAAGACAAAGGACAAAGCAACGAAATTGAAAATAACTTTTCGATGTCCCGTTCGGGACAAAATGTCGCGCTGCTTACTAAGCGAGATACTGTGTTTTATATATAAACTGAAATCGTAACAGAGCGGCGACTTATTTCGCAACGAACCGATCGTAACTGTTTATTTTTTTTTCTTTTTTGTTTCCATTTTTTTATTTCCATTCCATTTTTTATAACGGAATTCCATCACTAATGAAATTTAATAGACCGTGATGATTAATTGTATCTAATTACTTACCTTAAGTAAGATAATTAACATTACATAGTGATGTAACGAATCGTAACTTTTGAAAGTTACGAAAGTTTAAATTGCCGAAAAATTTGATTGTACAGAAATTGATCATTGAGATTTTCTCAATCGGTGTTGGAGAAAATTTTGTTTGCGTGACAGATAAGGAATAAAATTTTGAATAAATGTCCAATCGAGTAAATAAAAATTTACTCGAATGTGAATTTTATTGCTATATTCATCTAGTTATGTTATGTCGTGTATAAAAATGTTTAACATATGAAATAATTCCTCATATGAATTTTAAACAAAAACAGTGATTACTTCATTGCATTATTCGAAAAATTCGTTCGACATTCAACCAAATAAGAACAAGTTATTGCGAATGACCGAATAATTACCATCCACATAAGATGTTCAACTGAAAAAGAAATATATTCGAATAATTATTTAATAATTTACATATTATCTACGAGGGAAAGTCTACAAATGAAAAACAAGTGACAAAAGTTTAGAATCGATGACGCAAAAAGTATTCATCCATTCTTTGCGAATATTCATTGCTCTAAGTCGAAGCGTGCTTTTTCCACGATTTTCGTCATCTGCAAAATTGCAGAAAAGTTTCTTCAGAAATTCTTCCACCAAAAATAAAAACACGATCGAATGAACATAAATGGGAAATTAACAGATCTTGCAACCTCGAAGATGTATAATAGAACTATTATACACGGTTGAACGATCTCTTTCGAACTTTCCAAGTCACCACACGACAAACGCAATGACGTTTCACATTGCAGAAAAATGAATTCGATATAGATACGGTGCACGTACGTTGAATGGCTTTACGCAAGCCCTACGAGACAAGTTGCAGCAGCCAACGTGGTTCTGCGCGAACAGGCTCTCGTGTCGGCGAATAATCTGAACACAGAACAGCTTATGCAACGGAAGTGTCCGTATAACGTTACCCAGATTTATCGTGGTAGTTTTCAAACTCGCTTTCTGACGACTGTGGCAGAAAATTATTGATTTTTAACACCACAGAACTATCAAAATGGTCAAAATGATCAATCCTTTTGTAGAAATTTCGCGGATTTATAGACTTTTGTTCGATGATCTTTCAAAAATTGCATAAATAAAAATTTGCACTTTAGTCGATGACACGTGTTTTGTGTTATTTTAATCGCTGGTAATTTTAGCGTCGAGCGACGATAATTGACGAGTCTGAAAATAACCTTTGGAGAATTGTGAAATAAAAGGATGATTGGACGATACGTTGAGTCGTTCTATCGATGATTTATTATTTAAAGGCAAGGTGTCTTAGTCGTATTATTGTTTAAAATAATTACAGAATTATTGAATATAATTACAGAACTGACTTTTATCACTCGTGTGTCCTAACATAATTTTCAGAGTTTTTTTTCGATCTATTACGATTGAAAGTTCGCAATTCCAAAAAAAGAAAAAAATGACCATTCCTTCAGTAAACACACAGTGGGCCAGAAAAATATTGACACGTCTAGTTTTCTCGCAATATTATTTTTGTGACGACAAACGATACAAATTAACAAAATCTGCGTAAAAAGTAAAGTGCACAGTAGCAATTTCCAACAATGAGTTTGAGCACAATAGTAGTACAAATGACATAAAAATTCGAGAAACGAAAACTTATTGACGTGTATGAGGGGTTACTTTTACAGCTCTACTATAAAATATTTTTAAAAGATATATTTAAAAAAAAAGAGGATATAAAAATATAAATATTTTTAAAGCGTTTCTTTTTTCTTTTTCTTAATATCGGCGCGTTACTATTCGATAACATTCCTCTACTTACAAAAGAACATTTTGCAATCTCTCCGCCATTAAATGCAGATCGAACATCGGTATTACAAATTTCGACTCCCAAATTTTTACATCTGTTGCGTTATTATTCGTGAACTACTTATGAAAAACAGATTTTTACTAGTATGTCGTTTTCACGAAGACGTCGCCAAGAAATTTTGTCAACCGTTGTAATTCCGCGCGCGATTTTGAATCACGCCAAGTGGCAAATCCTCGTTGGTAATCGTGTGCCAAACACCCGTCCTGTTTCGCATGATCAATCGCACGATGGAAGGGAAACACAACTAGGATTTTGCTGCTTCCGTTTTTCCGTGAAAGTTCTCGCAACACTATACGTACAACAATTCCCATGATATTTCAAGTCTAACATCTTGCGCAACCCTAAAACCGTTTTATTCTTCTTTGCAGCTCCATTGGCAATGCGAAGAACTTTTTTGCGCAATGTTCACGTTGGCTTGTACCCCGTTGATTTCTTTCTCAGTCTCGATTAAAATCGGCCCGCGAGGAGAACTTCGCCGCATCCGTTTCGTTGGACTTGTTCTTGAGAAATTGGTCCTTGAATATCTTTCAGCATCATTTCAATTGGCGGATGCTTCCCGATAAATCTGTGTTTTACACGCGACAGAAAACAGTGCTATTCAAAAGATAGATTCAGCGCTATAAAAACAATCCACATTTGAGTTTTCTAAAGTGGCTACGCAACGAAATAATGATACTTGTTAAACGAAACATTTTTTTCTCCTTTTCTTTTGTTTTACATGTCGTGACGATTTTATTTTATCCACGTGATTAAAACAGCATGCGTTATTCTCGAGAATAGGAGATAGAACGTGAAACGATCTTTTCCAATCTATCGGAATCATCTTGCCACGAGGTGATGTACAGGTCGAGGACTATGCTAAAGCGCGAACGGAACGATGAATACGGCGATTAAAATCGAATATCCGCGTGGCAGCGATGCGCAACCCAGGGCCCGTTTTAAAATTCTCGCGACCTGCGGATTCCTGGTTGTTCGACACTTTTCAAGATCATATTCCAATAATCTAATAAAATTAACTCAATTAACACGTGGAAACATCACAGAAGATACCGAAGACGCTGTTCTAGCATTTCCTCCCTTTCCTCTCTTTCAGCTTTAGTTATTTATACAACGAAGAGAGAATTAAAAATTCTTTTTATTTGCAAAACTTTTTGGGGTTACGTTTCAATTGTATTTATTTGCGCGATATTAACTCAGTTGAAAGCGCAGAAAAACACTATTCTAACAAGTATCTATATTTTTGTCTCTGCTGTTTTTTTTGGGGGAGGGGGGAGAAAAATTTTTATAATCCTGATGTGATGCTGTTTTTCTGTGATTCTTTATATACGAAAGGTTGTGCATCGCTGATCTATAGTAACACACACCGGCACACGAAGAAAATGGCAATTGAGCGTACTATAGTGGCAAATGCTATGTAGGAGGCCTTGATACCTTACACCGATCGAAAGTCCCCGGAACTATTGACCGCGCCTACTCTTTCTTGTATACGTTTTTGGCTATCTCGCTCAGGAAAAAAAATGTACCAATCTATTTCTGGAAGAATCTTAACGATGTTAAAATTATACTAATTACTTCCGTAATTTGATTAATTCTACGGCTATATTTGCCAGTTTTTTTCTTTTTCGTCGGACTTTCACATCAGTCACTGATGATTAAATTAAAAACAGTACAGTATATAATTAACCTGTTACGTTATGTTTATCTCTGCATACTATTTTTGACATGTTTATTAGACACAATTAACATTTTATTATATGTTGCGCTATATTTAGATTTTATCTCAATTTGTTTCATAACTGCTTTTCTCGCAGTACGAGTCAAAATCAACGCATTTATAAATGTATACTTATAAAATAAATATATTTTATTATATATTAAATATAATTTAACAATAAGT
>KQ435724.1:2115640-2129456 GCA_001276565.1 Melipona quadrifasciata | reverse complement strand
TATTATAATATAACATAATATAACATTTATGACTGAGATGGTAAATTTACAGAGATTTTCTGATTCAATTTTCAAGAAAAAGAAACCAACTTGACTGCTGAGATCGTAAACCTCCATCTCGCGCTCTTCCTCATTTGTCATCGAGCATGCACGCACTCGCTCTCGTCAATTGTTATCTCGAAATCGTTCGGCAACAAAGTCTCTCTTCTCAAACGGAGAAGCCCGATGCGTCAAAATTAACGTGAACGGTGAACGAACGAAAATCCCCCTTGAAATTCCCTCGGGTGATCCCCTCGAGAGCGGAGGTTTCGGTGATCGTGAGCTCTTCGATCAAAGGACGAAAGGGTCGACGATGATCGGCCCTCGCGAAGTCGACGACACGCTGGTCCACCGGCTCCTTCGGCAATTTCGCGTTCCTAATGCCTAGCTTCCTCGGACGTTACCTTGATATTTCCAGTCGAACCGAACGATTGATAATGAACATACTAGGCCTGGTAAGAATTCTGTTTCGTTTCGACGTTTCTCTCATCGTTCCTTTTATTGAACAATACCTCGTGTCACAGAACTTAACCTCTATAACCTTCGATTCCGTTTCTCGGGGGGGGAAGAAGATTTGAAAGTGGCCCAAGTCCATTCATCTTTAAATGTATATTAATTATTATATTATACATTTATCTTTAATGTATATGTTACAAGTCCGTTTGTCTCTTCTCCTCTTGGGTTTCGATAAATTTAAAAATATGTTGATATAATGTTTTCGCGTTCCTAAGGATGTATAATTTACCAGCCCAATGAGCGTGATAAAAAGTGTTCGGAAAATAACACGTTTCCAATGGCTATAAACGGACTCGAGCCACTTTCAAAGTAAAAATTTTTATCAGTCTTAAATATATTGGTCATAATTTGTTTAAAAATGATAACGTAAAAATGTAAATGTCGAAACAGCTAGCTTGATTTTTTTTTTGGAAAATGGACTTATCCGTTTGAAACCTGGCAACTGTTTGCCACGATTTTTAATATAGAATACGAAGACTTTCGACGATTATCAAGAAAATCAGTTTCTCTTCTTTTCTCTTCTCTCGAAGGTCAATAGCACGCTAGATTGGAGTCCCATTAAATGGAGCAACAAGCTCGAACAAATTTGGAACTTGTCCCTGTCGCAGGGAACGCTTATTTTCGACACTGTCGGCGAGGATACGATTAAAACTGGTTAGAGCACCGAATTAAGACTAAGTCGCTATATTTCTATATTTTTGTTTCCTTCGAATATATATATATATATAGTTCTATCATGGATCGTAATCACGCGAATCGTCATCGCCCACCTGTACACATTCTCCTACATGATCAATCTCTATCCGATATTAACGTCGAGACGACCGAACTTGCTGTTGCCCTGGCTAATCCTCAGCTTTTTTAAAAACGTCGTGTTGGAGGTAATAGTGATCGCCGTTGGTCTTCTGCTCTGGTACGACAAGAGATTTTCGTTGACCATTTTCGTCGAATTTGTCCTCGTGAAGGTGGTCCCTTTGAGTAAGTACATCTTCCGACAATAGTTTCTTATTCGCGCTGATTTCTCGACGATCATGCTCTCGAAGAAATTTTTCCCCACCCTTTTCGTTTCAACATATTAATTTTAATACACTCTTTGTTAAATAAATCAAAATTAATACATCTTTCGATTTTCTTTTATCATTTCATTGAACTTGAATCAGAATTAGATAACGAAATGTTAGGATTTCTTGAATTTTTGTCGTTTAATTGAACATTCGCTAAAATCGTGCAACAAATTTTAAAAGATACTTTAATCTTCGAAATGATGGTGGATCTAATTATGAAAGAAATTTTTCAATACTCCCACGCATTTGAATTTTAACAATTTTCGAGAAAAACGCATCCTCACTTTCTCGCGCGTTACGCGACACAAAATCATGTTTAAAAAAAAAAGATTAACTCGTGCCTGTTAAAATAGACGCTTCATAGTTGAAAATGAAACCAACTCGATCGTTATAGGATCAGTTTTTACAAAATTAGAGCAATTTAAATTATCGACAAGTTTTCGTTGTCATTGGGCCAAAACCAAATTGAAGGCTAGTAATTTGATAAAGATACTGACACAAGAAGTGTATAATATTACAAAAATGCAACAATGCGTTTAACGGTTGAAATGAAACTGTTCGAGTGTCAATAACGTGTTGTACATGTTCGAAAGTCGTCGATAAATCTTCATTTTTCGCATTTCGTTGTTCCAGTCGTTTTCAGCTACATCTGGTACTCCAACTCCTGCCTGTTCCTGGAGCAACGTCACCTGGAAAAGATGCGAAAGTTGAAAAGAATGAGGAGCGACACGAATCTGATTGTCAGTCGCCTGTGCTCGAAGTTGGCCGACTCCAAGTACAGGACTCGGTCGCTGACCACATTGATATCCTGCGAGAGTTACGAGACGTACGAGAGCAGCGACACCATCTCGCGGATCATCGACGACCCGGGTCTAACGCCGGGCCAGAAAACGGCGAGGATCCTCGGACTGACCGATCAGGACATCGCCGACGCGCGCGTCAGGATCAAGGAGAGGGCTGTTCGCAAAAGACTGTCGGAGGAGGACGACGACTCGCTTGAGGGAGCCGCGAAACGAGACGTGTCCCGATACTTTTTCGACAAGTACGACTGGAACGTGCTGAAGGACTCGCGGAAGGAGGACGAACGCCCGAAAAGAAACGTGGATGAAGTCGCGATGGAGGAGGATAAGAAGGATGAAATCGCTGCGAATGAGCGCGAGGAGAGTGAAATCGCGATCACGGATGAAAGTACCAGCGATGAAGTTACGAACGGAAGCGAAATAAAAGCGGAGGATCGAGTTGCGACGGACGAAACGACGAGTGATAAAAATGAAAATGAAACAGGGGATCGAGTTACGATGGATGAAATTACGAACGACGAAATCGCCGATAAAAATCCTACATTAGTAAGTTTTGTGTTACGTTTTGTCACATTATATCGCATTAGTAACTTGTTTATTAGTTTTAATTAAATACTGCTTTCTGTTGAATTGTCAGACTAATTGTATCTTTACAATTGGTCGTTTTTTGTATTTATACTCTATATTGTACTAATATATCATATGTATTATATGCAGGGCGTTTCCTTTATCTCGCAGAATTGAAATATCTCGTAAAATATTGAACCTATCAAGAAATGGTGCGAACTATCTTTTAACTTTTAAATGGAGCCATACGTTTTTCGACGCAGCTCCATATTCTCTGTAAAAAAAAAGAAAGAAGCACGAGCCTGTGTCTATCGAAAAATTATTAATTTAGAAAATATATCTGAACTTTAATTTACGAAAGAGGAGGAAGGACAAGGACTTGCAAATTTTATGAAATTAAAGTTAAAATATCTCTTGAACTAATAATTTTAACACTTTGTTACCTATATGAGTATGTATATAACAATGTTGATACTTTTTTTTTTATAAAGAATACAGAATTGTATCGATTAATGCACAAAATAAAAAATATATGACTTTGAAACTGTCCTTGAAATCTGCTCCGCTATTCGACGTACAAAAGAAATATAATGACTTTTCTAAAAATATTTCTTTAGTAGGTCCAATATCTTAATTACTTTGGATATCTCGATTCTGCGTGATGAAGAGAACATTTTGCCTAACTAGAGTTTTGCACGTTAATTCAGAAAAATCCATCCCTGGCATCCATCCAACGTTCACCGACGATGGAAAAAGAAGGAACAGACTTCCCAGAGACGAAGCAAACGGAGCTGCATCCATCCGATCGCACAGAGAGCTTGAATCAACATGGCTGCTCTTCTCCGACCGAACGAGACTGGTCGGGCGTGAATCTTTCGAAGCACACGGGACAAAGCGTAGGGAAAAGCAACAGCTCTGCGAAACTGCGACCGCTGTTCGGCTGCAATTGTATCGTCGACGATTATCTGTACAACAAGACACTGGAGGAGTATTGTCTCTCGAACGGCTCCTCCGTAATGAGGAACTCCACGCCTAACGAGAGCGTCGACCAAGACAAGATGGCGGACGATTTAGAAAATTCGAGAAGCACAACCTACCACTCGTGCTTGGATAATATCGATCAGAATAGCGAAAATCAAAGAGGAGAATTTACCATGGACAATAGTTTACCTTTGATAGAGAAATTGTTGCAAAATGATTTGAACATATTGAAAAGTATTAGAAGGGACAATCAGTTGCCAAAGTTGGAAAACAAACAAAGTTCGAACGATAAACCGATGCACGAGGTTTTCAAGATTTCGGACATTTTGAAGGAGTTGAACGTGACGAGGAACGTGGTGACGAACTTTGAGATCTTGAAGGTTGTCGAACCTGACGAGGGCAAAGACAAATTAAAGGCTGACGATGAAATACAAAAGACTATGGTTTCTATGTCCGTCACCGACGGTAGTACGTGTCTTTGTAACTTTCAACCTGGAATTTTTATTTCTATTTCTTTACTTTTGATAGTAAAGAGTTACTTGGGATTTTTAGCAATTTTTTGGCAATTTTTATTTCTATTTTTTTACTTTTAATTTTTTAATTACTTTTAATAGTGAAGAGTTGCTTGGAATTTTTATTTCTATCTTTTTACTTTTAACAGTAAAGAGTTATTTGGGACTTCTAAGTAATTTTTATTTCTATTTTTTTACTCTTTATTTTTATTTCTATCTCTTCACTTTTGATAGTAAAGAGTTATTTGGAAATGTTGTTTCTATTTTTTCATTTTTAATAGTAAAGAGTCACGTCACTTGCATATCTTTTCAGTTGTGAATACCGTGCAGAGAAGCGAGCAAAATACCGAGAGAAACGTAGTAAAAGTGAGCTCTTTCGGCGACGCGAATATCCCAAGGTTCTTCAAAGATTCGATGAAGGTTTTCGACGGTTGTTACGAGAAGGACTTCGCCAATAACACCGAACTCCAGTGTTTGCTCCGACAATTGGAGAAGAAGAAGTGGAGTATATTTCCGGCACAACTTGGCCAAGACGCGTTAATACCCTCGAACGTCTTGAAAGAGCAAAACGATCAAGACAATTCCTCGTCGACTGTGCGAGACTTGAGAATCGTTGGGCTGCCTAACGATTGCAATTTCAGCACGATGAAGAGGTACGTGAGATTCGAAGATATCTCGTACGAACTCGCACGTTACGAGATAATTACGCAATAAATACAATAGTCACCACGTAACTGACCACACTTTGGACCTTGTAAGTGGCAAAATAATAACAACAAGGGTAAATAAAAATTTTGAATTGCAATAACAATCTATTATAGATTTTACGATTTTCATAAATGTTACGTAAACGTTAATTTTTTTTTTAATGACCTGTCATTTCGACTAATCACGGTAACAATAGTAGTGCCTAGTATCGATATTCTTTTCCTTTCGACGTCAATTCTTGGAATACACCACTCTTAACTGTCCAGTTTCGGTCCCGACTGTTGGACACTTGCGCGGGGACTAATAAACTCGTAATTTTCATACCGATCTTCTTTGAGATGAAAACTTATTTTCTGTCATTTTTCTCAGATACGGAATCTCTGAGGCAATCTACGACGAGCACCTTGCCCCTGAAATCATACAAATGAACGAGCAATCCCTCGACGACTTCTCCGTCGTATTAAGCAACGCTCTCAAGCCGAGTGTCGCGAGCTACGCGAAGGACGCCTACACGCAGACCGAGAACGACGATCAGAGATCGAAAAGTTCCACCAGCAACCTCGCCGAAGCACAGAAGAGACACAGAAAGACGTTCTTCAAGTTCAAACGTCCGAAGGAACCGTCCGAGGAAAAAAGCGTCTCGCCGATCGCGAATCTCCGCGAACGCAAGAGCGACTCGCGAGACTCGAAGAGGTTGCCAGCTGCGCAGAAGAGTGAAAAGTCGACGAAACCGGCCGAGAACCCAAAGAAACAGTCCGACGAGAGTGTCTGCGAGTGCAGAGCTCTGTCGCGGAAACAGAGCAGCGACAGAAGACGCGAGATAAACAAGAAGTGCACAGCGAGATGCAAGGTGGAGACGTTCGGGACGATTCCGTTCTCGCAGGTAGTCCGACCGGCGATATTCGACTCGGTGATCCATCGCAGGAAACCGTACCCGCGGAGGACGAAGGACGAGCCCGGGAACGTTCTCAACGGTGCGAATTCGAAAAGGACGTCGCCCACTTTGAAGAAACTTTCGGACGCGTCGAAAACGGCGGTGCACAACTCGAGGAAATTCAAGTGGAAGAACCGAGTGGGGAATGAGTCGTCGGAGGAGAGAGAAGCTCGGGAGATGAAAGCTCTGAAGGCGTACAACGAGGTGACGCTGCTGAAGGACAAGAAAGAGCTGGAAGCTAGGAAGAGACCGATCGTGGGAAGGCAGTTGACTGCAGTCGCGAATCCCGAAAGCTCGAAAACTCATTGGAAGCCTCGCTCGAGGAAGAACAAACCGGATCGTTGCAGGAGGAACGTGGACGACTACCTCGACAAGGAGAACTTGTTCGTGGACGCGACCACGGAGACCGAGCCGTTGCTGAGCAAGAATGGTAAAACGTTCGTCACGATGAACGATGGGAGGAAATCTTTGCTCTCCGAAAAGTACTCCTGCTCCAGCAAGCTGGCCAAGGTGAACAAAATCGCGGACAAACTGTTATTGGACAACTTCAATCGGTTGCGCGGTGAACATACGAATCAGAGTATGAAAAGAAGCAAGAGGATTGACGAAGTGGAGAGGCAGAAGCAGCACACCAAGTACAGCAAACAAAACAAATTGACAAAGGAGGAGGAGGAGGAGAGCAACGATGGTTCGATGGTTTCGACGAGGAAGTTGGAAGGCACGCAAAAAGGTCGAGAATTGGAGAGGATGCCTGCCAAGAAGGACGTCAGAGATCCTCTGAAGATCCTTGCAGTGTCTTCTCACGCAGACTCGTTTTCCTCTCGTATTCTCGTTGAGAACGAACGAGACAAGGAGACTTCGACCTCTGTGAACCTCTCTGTAGACTTTAGCGCCCAAGCTGGACACCTGCTGACGGTGGTGAAGCCTACGACTCAAGACGTTGCCTCCTCGTGGTCTTCCAGCACCGTTGATCAGGAGGATGAACCATACTTCCCGGAACAAGGTGGCAAAACTATTTCGGAATTTTAGAACGAACTTTGATGTTGTAGCGGATCAAATAACTCGTACAACTCTCTGGGTTTTTATCTCGGTTTTATTAGCGAACGCGTTCAAAGTCTTTTCTACATCTCGAACTCAACTAAAAACTGAACTCTGACTAACTGTCGATTTTCTTTTTTTTTTCGAGGCTATTGTAGCCTTTTGCTAAAATTGGAAGTGCGGACGATATTGTTCTACGCACCGAAGGAACTTTGCCCTTGCAGAAATAGCTTTCTCTGCAATGTCAAAGAAAAATCACGTGTTTGTTCTTGTCTCTTTTCCAGACGATGCCAACACACAGACGATTGAGCATGGAGCAACGCTCGAAGAGAAACATGAACCGCTAAAAACCGAGGAGAAACATGAACCGCTAAAAACCGAGGATTATAAGAAGGAAAATGAATTGGTATCAAAAACTCGCGAAGATGTCAAGGAAGGACTTGTACCGGTACCAGAGATCAAAGACCAGCCGAGTGCTCGATTTCAAGCAATATTCGAAAACCAGCAGGAAGAAACTGATTCCATATTAAAAACGGAGGATCAGCCAAAGGAATTTGAATCAGAAGACCAAGCAAAGGGAATCGAGCCAATATCGGACACGGAGGAACATCGGGAGGAGACTTCGAATATCAGAAACGATTGTCAAGAACAAGTGAAAGAGGATAAAACGGAAGAAACGAAAGAATCGAAAGTTCTCTCAGAACCCATAGAGGAGGGTGAAACAGAAGTTCCTCGGGACGAAGCAAAAGGAGACAATCTCGAGGTATTGCAGAACGAACCTGAAACGATCTCGCGGAGAATAATCTCGAATCTGTCGGATCTCGGTGGAATCGACATCAACTACGTAATTTTAAACAGTTCTGACGCTTCGAGAGAGAACGACACCCCCGTGTGGGACATCGTGGACGAAGAGACCGTCAGAACCCTGCACAACATGTTCGCCTATCGATCATTGGACGCCAGTTTCGATTTGTCGGGGGAGTTTTACACGATGGAAGAGGTTTTAAACGGCAGACAGATGGTGTCGTCGTCGTCGTCGTTGGACGATTTTATCTTCCAATCGAGTAGAGACTTGTGGAACCTTCCCATGTACGAGCACACCGTTTTCCGCGTGATTCGTCCGCATCGGAGAGATGTGGAAGAGGCAGAAGACGAGATTTCCCTCTGCGACTTCTGCATCACCGCCATCGATCACGAGGATCTGCCCGAAATCGACAGCCTCGAGATCCACGACCTCGGAGACGACGAGGAGCATTCGATCGTCAGCGAGCTTGGATTGAACGACTTTCTGATCCAGGTGGCCCGGATATGGCAGAGCTTGAACCTGCGCGGATTGCTCGCCGGAGCGTTCGAGTCTCTCCACGACGACAAAACCGAGACGTCTCGTGACGAAGGAGAGGATGAAGAAACGCAGGAAGAATGCTCGCTGGAGGAGCAGAGAGTGTTAAAATTCTTCGAGGAAGATTGCCTGAGATTCGTCAAGGAAGACATCTTCACGAACATCAAGTTCCCCGTTGTGATCAACTTGACCGACGCGATGAATGACGAGAAGGATCCAGAGGACACGGAGCTTGACCTTGACATAACGCTCGAGCAGGCAGAGCCGAGCAAAACGAACTTCTCTCTGATGGACGACAGACGCGAAGAAGACGGAGAAGAAATCGATGACGAGGACGAAGAAACAACGAGAAACAAATATCTTGAGACGTTGCAGAGGTTTTCCCCGATACCGATCGTTGACAGCTACGACGCTTTCGGAAGAGTGTTACACGAAGAGAGCGGAGCCTCTTACTCGAAAGTATCCGCGAACGATCACGTTTCGATCGCGAGTCGCGCGAGCAACAACATGAAAAGATACATGCTGGTACGTTCGGAGCCGGTGCAGGTTCGCAGGGGGAGCTTGAATCGTACGTACGAGATACTGGAGGAGATCGACACGGAGGAAGAGCCGGTGAACGTGGGAAGAAGCATCGACAGCGAGGAACTGGATGAAATTGTTACTGTGACGGAAGATGCCGAGGAGGTTGAAAAATCAACGAAAGAAATCGAGAAGATCTACAAATACGAGGATGTTGAAGTAGATGCAACGCGAGTCGAGGAATGCAAGAAAGAGACCGAGAAGATTGACGAGAATGTTCAACTGGTGGAGTTGGAGGGCGAAGAGGACCAAGATTCTCTCGAAAGAACCAACTCGAACGAGTCGTCGGATTTCGAGGTCGATGAGCAAAGGATCGTGTCCCTGTACACGATCCTCACCTTCTTGGTGCTGGTGTTCTGCTTTTACGTACGATACTTCTACCAGAAGATCTTCCTGTTCAAGGAGGCGTCGACGTCCACGTCGACCTTGAAACCCTTTGACATTCACGCGGTGCCGACATCGACGGCCACGTTCCTTGAAAATTCGACACTGATGGATCAAACAGAGGAGGAGAAGCACGACGAAGAAACGGAAGAAGAGCTGGAGGAGGACGATTCGTTCGACAGGATCGTCAACCTCAAGATGATAGACGTTTCTCAATTCGACGAGTACGATTCGGTGATGAATTTCGACTCGACTCAGTACGGAGCGCTCTCGAACAGTCCGAGAGTCAGACGATTGGGCGAAGACAATTCAAAAGAGATTGAAGAAGAGTCCGCGTTGTGTTTGAAGAGAAGAATTTTTGGGGATATCGAGATCTGTCCAAACGAGTCGCAGGAAGGAGAAGTAGAAACCTCAGTGGAGTCAGATTCGAGAATCCAGTCGGTTTTTCTAGCGTCGAACAGCGAATTGGGTGTCATCGAGAAACCTGCGAGTGAGTCGTCCACTGTTGAACCGAAGGAACTTGAAGGGGACTCGTTGGAACTGCGTTTAGCTGCGAAAGAAATCGAGACGTTCAGATACGGGGAAGACGATGACTCGAGTTTGTCAGAATTTCACTTAACGCGCGACGACGAAACAAAATCGTTCGACGAGCTGCGTGAGGCAAAAGTGACAACAGACGCGGGAGAAGACCAAACTAGTAGCTGCGGGACAAAATTTGTCGAGGTTCGCGAACGATCAAGCAAAGACCAAAATGAAGAAGAAAAAGGAAAATGCTCTACGGTTGAACGAAACGTCGAGAAAGCTAGGACACTCGCGAAACGAGACGAGTGTTCGAGTTCGCCTCGAACTTCGGAGGCAAATTTCATGGAGATGAGTTTGCGAACGAATGACAGTTTCGATTCCACGTACACGACGGTTTCGCAGGTGTCGAGGAACGCAGCTTCCGCGACCGATCTCAACGATTCGTCGATGGAAGAATTCACGATCGCTTCGAACGAATCTAGCGAGTCGAACGAAGACAGTTGAACGAAATCGCCACGAATCTTTCTTTTTTTTTTTCTTCTTTTTTTTTTCTTTTTGGTATTCTCAGGTTCCTTCTTTTGTATTTTTTTTTTTTTTCGCGGTGAATCGATGAACTTTAACACTCCTCCCCATCCTTTTAAGAAAACAGAAGCGTCCTTCTCTCATTTTGCATGTTTTAGAGAAGAAATCGTTGAGATGTATCTTCTCTCTGGAGAAAAATGAAAGATACGAGTTTTTTTCAATCTTTTTTTCAATTTTTCGACTCAAAGGCGTCTGTTTTTGCGAGAAACATTGTTCGTTTATCATTTGGAAGATTCAGAGGGCTTCGATTTTATTTTATATTTCTTACATTCGTGCTGATTAGCTTACATTTGCGTTTTTTCAAATACTCGTATTTTGTAACCAGGCAAACTTTCCTCGATACTATTCGAAAGTGTTGTTTGTTTCTAACGTGAAGATAAATAAACTATATAGTATTTTAAAGTGATAATTCTATACAAATGATATTTCTTTTTTTTTTCGTGAATTTCGTTTTATCAGTCTGTATATTTAATTTGGACAGCGTTTCCAAGCGAGATTCGGTTCAATTCGGCCGACTTCTTATCCCGCTCTCTTATTGTATCGCTCAACGAGCTTAATATACTTAATTAAATACAGTTCCTGTTTGCCCTCGACATCGTTTTAACGATCGCTTAATTCGTTCAAATAGCATTCACCGATTTTCTATCTATCCATTAGATAAATCCTCGAATTTCCAAGCTTTTAATTATTTAGATTTTTAAATCCGCAAGCTTATTAAAATATTCTTCACTTTGCCCAGATCTTTGATCGATCGATCGTCTTACTCCGTTCTAATAATTATCCAAAGTGTAGATATTGCGCAGTTGCATCTTCGATTCGCGATTGTTTGATCGGTTAGTTGCACCAAGTACATACTAATACCGACTGTCGTTAATATTCAAACAGTCAGATGGCACTCATTAATATTAAACTCTCTGTTTACCTAAGAGTTTGATTAATAATTAGCGATGAGGCAAGCTGAAGGGGCATACACAACGAAAACGCAGCGTGAAAGTAAAATTCAAATAACCTCCAATTCCCAAAATTCGAGTAACTCTTATTGATATTTCGGACACTAAATATTGAAGTTTAATTATAATTTTATTAAAAAAGAAATCGTACAGCAACAAACCTCCGTTTTAAAGACGCTATTTTTAGGATGCGTCGTTCAATTTATTCCAAGGTATATTTGCGTCACGTAGCGAGTAAGTGAAGATAAATATTTTCTTTTCAAATATCCTGTAAAATATCATGGCATGTGAAAACATTGAAAAATTTTTTCCATGACTGAATCTACGATGGATTTGAAAATTGAAGCCTCCCCTTCGCAATGACCTTGAAAAACTTGATGTATGATTTCTTTCTCGCCGCTTTATTGGACTTTGACGACGAAAATTTAAGAAATTTTTGCCGCCATGTTCGTTTTCGCCTGGTATTTAAAGTTGTAAACGAATCGCATAGCAAGAAGAAACTTCTAAAGACCCAAGTCCCGAGTCAATTGACACTCAATAATTCACGTAAACTATACTCCTCATTGCTTCTTACCAAAGGTTTAAAAAATGGCGGAGAATATTATTTTCCCAGAGATTGAGTGTATTATACTCGTTCTAGCAATGCACGATTGTTGTTTGATTATTGTTTTAAGTTTAAACGATATTAAGAAAGATACGATCAGCAAAATTTCGTGTTAAATACCATTCGAATGATTTTATTACTATTTTTTTGCTCAATGATTGTTGTAATAACTATTTTAATACTTACAACTATCGTTAATGATCGTTGTAACAATTGTTAATACTATTTGTTAATGACGCGATACTGTTTTATTATCCAATGCTAGACGATGCAAAGAAAATTTGTCGAGGGCAAAGGGTTGAGCGCCCGAATATTAATTCGGAGCCCGCCCGCTTGTCATTTCCACGGGAAGAAAAATTGGACGCGAGGAGGATCGGCACGGGGCGCAGAGGAGTGAAGCGGATGATCGGCGCTGTGTTGGTTAGCCACCGCACACCGGCGTAGGTATACGCGTCGTAGGTGTACGAGCTTCGCGGTCTGCCGCGGCGGCGTACTGTTCTTGGCACAGTTTCTGACCATCTCCTATTGCGAGCGGATCGCGCTGGACCTAAGCGCAATTTTCGCCGCGCCTCGTGACACCCGACGACTTTCTTTCTCACTGAAGAAGCTCCGTCGCCGAGCCTCACTTCCGGTCTTCCTTGCGGAACCCGCGCGCCCGATCAACTCGCGGGGGGCCACCCACCCACTTCCACAAGTGAGTAAATAAACCCGAACAGACGAACGATTGAACGTTGCCGACCGAAACGAGTTCGCGGAAAAATTATTCATTTTCACGTCGCGGGTGAAAAGGTGGAAAGTTTTCGTTTTCATTTGCCTTCGATTTAAAGTTGGGACGAAGCAAAGCGTTCTGCAAGCGTCTTCGATTCGCTAGGCGAAATTCGCAAACGAGAGACCTGTCACGAGGAATTTTTAACTTTCAGTCGATGATCGACGATCTGCGAGTGATTCGAAATAGTTGACAATAGTTTAGGAATATTGTTAATAAGTGCAACTCGAAACTGGGATCGGTATCGAAAATTTCCCGTTTGCAGTAATCTGTCTAAGAATCTAAAAAGAAAAAAATAAATCCAAACCTGAAACAGTAGTTTGCAAAGTTTTGCAGTGCAAGCCTACATTTCTAAATGTACGTAAACGTTATTTACCAAGAAGTAATTTAGTCAGATAGTGTAACTCGACTAGGGGGGACTCGGAACGAAGGACGAGCTTCGTCCGTCGCTACGCAGAAACTATCCATTATACCCACGGTGTAACCGCGACGATAATTGTGTAATCAGTGGAATCAGCGATTCCTTCAATTCGTTGGCAAGTGCACGGCCAAGTTGGTGGCCGCGCCAGCGAAGGCGCAACAAAAATTGCCACGGGCCTCTGTTTAGCGCGAACTGTTTGCAACATGTGCAAATAACGTTCGAAATTCCTCTCGAAATTCCTTAGGGAACTTCGCCGAGATAACATAATCTCTCTTCGTCGCGTAACGAAACATACATAGTTGTAATTCACTCGAAAGATTCTCGACAATATTTAATTTTCCATACTTTTCTGTGGATTCTGTCTTACTATATTGTAGAAACAACTGCACAACGATGATACAACGAATGCATAAATTTATATAATCTTCACAACACTTGAGACAGTTTGTTAGAAAAATTTTTATACATACTTGTACAAAATTATACAAATTATATACATATATATATATA
>KQ435724.1:2090148-2108820 GCA_001276565.1 Melipona quadrifasciata | reverse complement strand
CACGCGAATTTCAGACCATCGCGACCACCGTGAGTCGTTTCTCTCCACTTTCCAATCTTTCACAACTCACACGATCGGGGCAACAGCTAGTTGCAACTTCATCGTTTATTTATAATTTACAATAACTCACACACGTTAATTCACATGCGTGTTTTGGTAAAATTATCAATGATGTGACAATAATGACGTAACTGCAAAGCGACGTTTTTACGCTTGAAACAAAAATGAGTAAGATGAAATGTAACAAGACACTCGGAACGCGCAGTGAAGAGCAACGAAAGCAAAACGAAACGCTCCGTGACGTTCAATTCCGTTTAATTTGTTTAATTCGCGTTTTTAGTTTCGTTTAACTCGAACTTGGACGAGCTTGGACTAATAATCCTCTAAATTCTCGGAGAAAGAAATTCGAAATTCCCGCCTTTTTGAACGCTCGTCCACAGCTCTTTTTCATCTTGGGATTTTCGCGTGAAGATTCGTATAATTCGCCAAGGAGAAACGAAATGAAGAACGAGGAGGATGAATTGGTTGTCGATCAACTTTAAAAATACACGAGCCGCAGTCAGACTCTAATTCTAACCGTGATCTAAATTCTATCAGAGAGTGCATGCTCACGGCAGACTGTCTTTTTCTTTGTTGTTTTTTTCTTTTTTCTCCTTCTTTCAATTCTTACATTTATCCTTCAATTTTGTGATACAAATCACTCTTGTTCTTTTTCAGAATGCAGCTAACGTCGTGTTGCGGGTATCACTCGCTGAAAGGGGGGACATTGATTACCGGGATATTGTGCATCGTAAGTACTCGAGCGAACTCGACCGAAATTAAATTCTTTTTTACATTTGTCGCCATCAAAATACAGCAGGACCCCCTATAACGCGAGATACACACACGTTCCGGATTTCGCGTTATACGAATCCAACTAAATAAATGATATATATTCTATACCACCGTAACTACAACTAATAATTTAACATCGCAAAAAAATATTTTGTGCCTTCTGTCTTATTAAATAAGTATTCAAAGGAATATTCTTACTATTGCAATCTTTTATCCATATGATTAAACAATTTTCTGTTTTTGTCAATGAAAGATCTTTCGTGCGGGAGGATTCCTTGAAACTTGACGACGCTCCGGCAGAAGCTCCAGCTCTTATTTTACATTCATTTTTTCCTAATTGCGCGAATTGTCGATTCATTTCTCTTAAATTCCTTGCAAAGAGATGCCAACTTATCGCTCGATTTCTAATTTTTCTTCCAACGATATAAATCTTCTACTCGGCTCATTTTTTTTCTGGAGATCTTTGGAGATCATGGCTGGAAAATATTATTTCTTATTTCTGACGTTAAACATAATGAATAAAGTTATCCTGTCGTATAACCGATCGACATCTACTTTGTAATTGAAATGAATTCCTTTTTGAAATGACACAACTAGTTCTAATTATGCAAAACGGTGCTTCGAGTCAGAAATTAGTCTTTTCCAGCAACTTTTTGGGATTCTACTGTAGCTTCCACGCGGACCAATTTGTTTCGATGCTTGTTTAGATTCTATCGATCATCTCGCTGATTCTGATCTTCACTCTGAACGTCGAATGGAAAATGATAATAATCGACGCGCTGGACCAGAGCATCGTCAAAATCATCTTCGCGATAAACCTGTGCATGACGATCTTGATCTCCACGTTGCTCATTATCGGCGCCCTCAAGGTAAAATTGTCTCTTGAAATCACGCGGATCGTATTCAACTATACTATAACGTTGTTTTTCTGATACTGTCATATACTTGACTAAACTGATTACATGATATAAATCTTGTTATAGAGAAATACGTTTATGATGCTACCGTGGGTAGTTCTGGGCCTAATATTAGTGATCAGTCTGTTGGTGAGCATCCTGTACACGTCGATCATGTTCTTCGTGAATCACGCGGCAATAAATGGAATTCTGTGGCTCGTCATTGGCCTCGTAGCTGTTGGTGAGTTAATAAGTTATAAATATCTTTCTATCCTCCAATATTGACTTTTATAATCCTCACTTTTGATCCATTCAATCTTCTTTTTCTTCAACTAGTGATATCTTAACAATTGTAACAATTCTTTGACCATCGTTCGATGAAGAAAAAAAAAAATATTGTTTCAGTGATCTACATGTACTTGTGGTTGGTAGTGTACAGTTATTTCCAGTACCTGAGGTACGACAACTTGAACAACAGGATCGACCCGTACGGAAGACGGTACAATTATCGACGACCTTGAAGCGAATCGGCAAATTTCACGAAACGAAGGTCCCCTCTTCGCGAAGAAATTGGATCGTTCCTTTCTTCTTCACGTGGAAAGGAACGATTAGCTTCGATCGCACGAAAGAACGATCCAATTTCTTCGGGGAGAGGTCAATTAACCTAAAGGTCAATTAACGTAATCGCACCAAAGCACGAAGCACCGCCTTTTTTGGCCGATGGAAGAGGAGATTTATCAAAAAACCACGCGATCGTGTTTATAAATTAAGACTAACCGTCGAGAGTAGATATACATATATTTATGACACCGAGAGATGCCCCCTCGAATGACAAACGATATCTTCTTCTACAGTTGTAACTCGTGTATTCTCGACACTTTCTTTTTCATGGATAGCTGAAATTTCTTTCATTTTTTTTTTTAATTAAATAAAAGTTAAGAAGGGAAATTATATTATAATATTTTAATATTAATTATATACAATATTTTAACTCTGCCTTTCATAAAATGTATATAAAATATTGGGAAAACTACTGGTATAAAAATTTCATCGACTACTATCGCTTGTCAAGAAAAAGAAATTTTCCAACAGTCGTTCGAGGGTGCAAGCACAAGCGAAATCTCCCGCGAGAGAAAGAGAGAAGAGAAACACGGTTTTGTACTGGGAAAACCGACACTGCCGGTTCGCCAGAGCGCGATATCAAAATGGCGAGGCTGGTCCCCGTCTCGTGGACGAGAATAGATCCCGGTTTTCAAGGATAACGAAAATGTTAAACGTATGCAAAAATATACACGTGTTGCCACACCGCGAGAACCAGTCTCTCCTACGCAAGGTTAACGACTGATTTTATTTATTTCCCCCGATCCCACTTTTATCTCCGTTCTGCTCGTCTTTCTGCCTGTATGTAAAGATATTTTATATCACTTGTAACTATTGTTACCTTTGCGACCACGAGAAATAAATTATTCTTTGTTTGTAATTTGCTCTTCCTTGTTCTTTGCCCTTTCCGAGATCCCTCTTCTCTGCGACGTCATGCACGCGCATTTGCAAACGCTTATGCAAACGATCACTCCGGCCGGATAGTTCTGGCGTTTAGTCATCGCGCGCGTTTTCCAAGTTCTCGCGAATAAATAAAGAGAGGGAAGCAGCGGCGAGACCAGTGGCGTGGCTGTCGCAACCAAAATCCGTTTGCTTCGAGGCCCTCCGCGACACGCGCGTCCCGTTCCCAGCGAATCTGTGCCTGCGAAAAGAAACGTCGAGTACAATTTATTTATTCATTCTGCGCAGAGAAAGATGTAGCACTTTTCAATTAACTTTGATATCTTCTTTAAGTTATTTTCGTTTCCACTCTGTTTCCTATCGTTAAAAATAGACTAAATTTGAAAGAAATTAAAAGAGACTTCTCGTCGGTATTTTTGTTAGGACATTCAAACATATAGTACCGTAAATAACAGAACAGAATAGAATGTAATTACAAAATGAAATTAACCTAGCGTCTAATAATAGAAATGTACATTATACGTCAAAGACAAAAATCTTGATATCTTCTTCTTCAGTTATTTCGATTCTGTTTTTCTATCTTCTGTTGAAAAATATCTGTACTAAATTTGAAAGAAATTGCGAGAGAATTTTTGTTGGTATTTTTTCTCAAAAATTCTTTATAAATAATAGAACACACTTGGAACAGATGAGAATGGATTTTGTAATTACAAAATGGAATTAACCGCCTCTGTGATAACGTAAACACACGTAAATATTGTACGTTGAAGATTTTGTTTAAAACTTGTGTTGAAATATTCCAAATTAAAATTCAAAAACTACAACAGGATGAACAGGTACGTACCCGAAGGAGCTGAAACAGCCGCTGGGGTGAGACCAACTCAACACTAGTCGTTCGTAGTACTTGTCTGTGAACTCGAGGAAGCCTTGCATGCCGCATAAAACAACTTCCAAAATAAAGGGGAACGTTTATTAAAGTGTTTGTAAACGTGAGAAAAAATTCGCAACATCCCGTTTTACCTTGTTCCATCATTAAATCTGGCGTTTGATCGGGAAATCCAGCAGTCTTGATATCGATTAGGTCTTGAAGGATCGCGGAACAGTAAGATACTATTAATTCCGAAGATGGAAGATCTCGATCGCATTTCAACTAAAAAAGAAATCTGATTAATAACGACGGATGAAGAAACTGAAAAAAATATATGTCGATGGCACTGACCATCTTGGCAATTAGAACAATCAACAATTGATGAGTAAGAGGATACCCTCTGGTGGATTTTCGATTGGTCAGTATTTCGGCACACAAAACGGGAATCCTGTCGTTCGAGTTCAATTTGTTTCGAACGATATCAGCGAGGCATCGGTCGCTTTCTTTCTCCTTGGGCGTTCCTTGCATTATCAACTCTCGTACATCTCGATAAGTTAATTTAAGAGTGACCTTCCCTTCTTTGAGGGCACCGCGACGCCACGATATCTCCTTCAGCCATAAAATTGGATAATTTATCGTTTCGTGCACTACGATCGAACAATTTTATTTCTTTACTTGAAGCAAAGCTTCTCGAAACACAATGTAAATAATTATCCTCACGTAATTGAACGTCTTCGTTTTCCGGAACAATTGTGCCCAACAGATCTCGTCGAGTCGAGTCGCACAACTTTAAAATCGTCGTCAGAATACTTCGATGCTCGTTGAGAAGGTGTCGCGCATTTTTATGCAAAAAGATAGCAACCACGTTGGCTGTACAAAAGAAGAACAATGTTTAAAGCTTCGCTATTCGTTAGAATCGTAAAGAATCTTTTACCTTCGACGATTGTTAGGGACAACGTGACATCGGCGTTCATTTGACTTGGTCTTTGATTGATATAATCGACTATCCTGGATAGGACGATTAATTTTCCTTCTATAAAATAATAAGTGCAACTTTAATTCACTGTAGAACAAATGTCTCTTCGCTCGTGAAAAAAATTACAATTCTGATGGAAAAAGTAGGGACTGATGATCATCACAGCAGAATAAAATAATATAAAATCTTTTGTTCAATCTCACCAAAGTCTTTCGAAGGAAAGGTTCTGTAACCGCAAGCTGGGAAGCCGCAGAAGAACAGAACCAGCCAAACGCTGGCGAACCTTCCAAGTGTTTCCATGTAGCTTGCAATCCTGAAGAAGCTGTATCTCGATTTTCCGAAGACTTTATACCGACATTTCCACCCTATACGTTTGCGCGACTTGAACGAAATTAAGATTAAACCAACCCTCTTCATCACGACCGGCGGAAATGCGACCACTTTTCTTCATAAGGATCGACACGTCGAATCCTGGAGGACTGAATGAAAGCTGCTTCGAGAACCAATCGTGGGTGTTCGATTGATATTGGAGAGGATGAAAGAAAATAAAGAGAACGACGAACGGTAGATCTTGATTAATACAAAATTGTAGCGAGCTGCGAGAAAATATTTATTTTATTGGTAAAAATACAATGTTACAGCATGAGATAAAGATTTCCTACGTGAACTGTAGTAGTGATATATTTTAATCTGAATTTGGTAATTGGATGATACAAGTTTGTGTAAGAATTTAGAAGCAATCAGGGTGGAAAAGGTTCATGTAATCGCCGGAGACACAACCGGTTACTCCACGACTTATTGTGAAACATTTCCCTGGCATTTTCTTCGTCTACAATTCAGTCTGTTATTTTATCGTTTATAAAAACATTAACATTAATTATACTTACAACTTGATATTCTATTTGACAAATTCTACTACCACCATTATCGTCCAAATCACGTTGCATCGATCCAATCTGAATTTCAGCAAAAGCAGAAAAAAAAGAACACGAGAAACGAGACAATGAAAACTATACTTGCGTGAGTTGAATAAATAAGAAAATTTCTTACCACATTGGGATAATTGTATGCCATGGTTCCGGGAGTTTCAATTCTGTTTACCAATTCTGCCGAATCTATTGTCCTTGAAGAAGCTCTCATCGCGAGAGCCGAAATGATAATTAAAATGAAGAAATGTCTGAAGCTCGATATCCTTTATTCAAAATAATAATTTTACAATGTAGTTGAGAAAATGAAAAAAAAATGTAGAATCTTTCAGCAAGTCGAACTTACATCTTAAAAATTTATCTGCAAATTCCCCTTTAGAAAAGAAGAAGCACTGTTGTTTTCTTAGCTAGAAGCACCTTTTATATTCACCGAGAAGCCAACGAATTTCTTTTCAATTACAAAAGGGTTTCAACTCTTGGACAACCGCTAGAAGGGTTCAATTCTCAAAACACACGAGTATTACGACACACTGTCGTCTGTAAATTACGAGACGAATGAAACAACAGTTTGAAATGAAAACAACAATTCGTAATCAACAACGAGAGATTCGTAAAAAATAATCATCCGGTTGTTCTTTTACTTGTTACGAAAAAGTGCTTTCAACAATAAGAAGATAGTTTATAAAAATAATTGTTTACCTGTTTATTTGTTTAGCGATATTGGGTGTAACTGCTTACATTTAATAAACAATTTGTAATTACAATTTATAATTACGGCGGATGTTTACAAATCACTTATAGTCAAATAGAACATTAACAAGTAATTTTAACATTTAACGTCTATGATGTTATATAGTATAGATGTTACAATGGAAAATTGTTAGCATAAATTGATATTATCTAATAATACTATGTTACACTTGCATACATAATATATATATAAACTAAGGAATTTTATGAAATAACAGCATACAACATGAAATAATTTTTTAAATACATTTTCAAAATATAAATAGTTAATTATTTATTACTCCTTATTCCTTTATAAATTATTAAGATTTAAAAGAAAATTGTTTATCTAGTATTGTAAACCTTTAATTATATTAAAGATATATTAACATGTATAAAAAAAATTATATATATTGAGAAAGAATAAAATGTCAGTGTATCACCAGCCTTTTATAACAATGTCCTGAATAAACTATTAACATATTCTCAAATATAATTCGCAGTGTTTTAATAGCAAAAATATACATATATTCACATAATTTGTATATTTTTGATGACTAAATACATGGTGATAGTTAAAATCCTAAGAAATTTAATTATTTATTGGCTATACTATCTTAAACAATTTGATCACATTCATCTTAACTTTGTCATATTTTACTGAAATATACTTGTTTAAATGTCAGTCTCACACATGTAACTTACTACAAAATTAAAAGTGATGTATTTTAATATAATATAAAAGAATATAAAATAAGACATACCATAAGAAACAGATATACTTTAGAAATTATTATACCATATACTATAAATATTCCTATAATTATTCCAACGAATACCTCAAGATATTAAAATTATATTAAAGTTAAAGATTTTCTTAGTCAACATAGTTTAAGCGCAATGTCAATCTACAATAATCGGAAACTACAATAAAATTAAGTAAAAGTATCAACAATCCCCCTTGAAATTCTTATTATATATACATTGAAAAATAGCTTATTATATACACATTAAAAAATAGATCTCTTGTACCTTCCATGATAATTTAAAATTTCCTTTAATGATAGACTCTAGAAATAAACTATAAGTAATTTAAATCCTTAATCACAAATTATTATGTTGTTCAGGATTAACTTCAAATTCTATTTCTAATTGAAGTCTGTAGTCTATCGCAAAAAACACAATGATCAAAAGCATTGGTAAACGAAACCTTGATTGCCAACCAAGTTTGAGCATAAACATCAAAGCACGATGAAATGTGCCACCGCTTCCTAAAAAGACCTCAGATGCCATTGTTTCCACAATTTTAGTAATCATACAAAAGTCAAAGACGCTTTTTGTTGTCAATCTTCTTCTCCAATGGTTCTTCTTCAACGAAGACGAAAATTATAATGGCTTCAAAACAAGTGTTTTCATGCTCTACTCCAACCTATGCAAAACTATATACAATTAGAATCATTTTGTGTTGCAACAAGATTAATGTAAATTCTAAATTAGCTTTATTAAAAGAACTTGACAAATGTGATCAAAAAATAAATTACCATAAACATATATTACCATAAAGAAAGTTAACCTTCAAAACAGCGTGTTATTTAAATGCCCGTATTTATTTGCATGCTCGTTGCTTAAAAATAGCAATTACTAACAGATGCCATGCATTATTCTAGGAAGTTTTGCCGAGAAACGTCGTTCCGTAGAGGTTAACAACTTATAATACACTGGTGTTCAACGAACAACACATTTAAGGTGTTTATTGATTACTAAGGTGCTTATTGAAACTTTACACATCACTTGTCTGCATTCTTTCAAAGATAAAATAACGTATGTAATCACAGAGCAACTTTTATACGAATACAAATTTGACAGAAATTTACTTGTAGCGTGTCAGTTAGAACATCGATAACTATCCCAGTCAATATCGACACATCATCGATAATTCGAAATGATTCGATTCGCTAGAAATTTTAACCACTTGCGCTGGCAACATTGCGAACCATCGAGTGACCAAACCGTACACAATAATTTATCACTTCCTTTTTGAACTCGTCGGTATGATATCACTGGATAGAAATTATTGAGAAGTAATAAATTTATTATTTGTTTTGCCTGGGTTATACTTAAATATATTTAAAACTGAGAAAATATTGCAACTTTGGGACGAAAAATTCTCATGACACGTCATTCCAGCATAAGAGGTTAAAACATAAAGCGGAAAAATTTTTTTTGCGCAAACAGTTTCTTTCGCTATAATTATTCCGATGTACGATAAGTAAACATATATCTTTTGAAACTTTATTTAAAGTATACTCAAGAAACGTCTAGCGACGAACTACAAATTAAATAAAAATATTATATTAAAATGATTATATGGATTACATAGATTTCTAATAATGCAATAAAGTTTGAAACTCATTTGAATAAGCGCCGATTTCCCCTGCCCTCTATAATATAAGTTAGTACACATATAGTCAATCATTGGTGGGGTCACGCGAAATATATACGTGTTTAATAAGGGGCATCATTCAATAGTTAACGACACGTGCAGTCATGAAGATCAGCTTCGAAGGAAAACGTATTCTCGTGACTGGAGCTGGACGATATAATATATAATACAATATAATACAAATATATAATAACATATATAATAACATATATAATAACATATAATACAATATATAATATGCTTGCTTTAAGGTCCACTAATAAATCAGACTTGAAAAATTTTTAATTTCTTTCTGATTAATTTTATCTACATATGTAGCATATATCTAATGGAAAATTACTTACTAACAATGAGTCAGAAACAGCCATAAATTGTTTATTTCATACGCATAAATTAGAACTGCTTATCTCCGTCTTCACGGAAATGTTGACTGATTCCGTGAATGATATTTTAATTACAATCGCTGTCATTTATATTTTAAATACTCTATAAAATCAAGCGTAAAGATTTATTTTCGTCGACCTCCTAACGGGTTTCTCACGTAGTCAACAATACAAAAAAAAGAAATAAAGAGCGAAATATTTCAAACTGTCGTCTAAAAATGTTTCAATTACATCGTGACGACGATGGGGTCCCTAAACATTTATTTCCCCATTACGTTCATTTACATTCGTGTCACACGGGGCAACCACACATGCGTGACCGCCCCGTTTCTGCTTCTCCTTTATAGAGAAGATTAACCGTTTAACGGTTTAAACATTAAATCGCAGGCATCGGCAAGGAGTTGGCTCTTCGTCTCTCCAACTATGGAGGTCAAGTGGTCGCGTTATCGAAGACGAAGCGAAACCTCGAAGAACTGCACGCTGTGGACCCTCGCATCCAGGTTGTCTGCGTCGATCTAAACGACTGGGAGGCCACGAGGAATGTGGTGGAAAGCGTGCTACCGATTGATCTTCTGGTGAACAACGCCGGTGTCGCGCGTCTCAACTCTTTCCTCGACATCACGGAGCAGGACTTCGACGTGACTTTCGCTGTAAACGTAAAGTCGATGTTGAATGTCTCCCAGGTGGTGGCTAGATCTCTGATCGAGAGGAAAGCAGGCGGCAGTATCGTTAATCTCTCCTCGCAAGCTAGCCAAGCAGCATTAATGGATCACACCGTCTATTGCGCTTCCAAAGGAGCAGTAGACATGCTATCCAAGTAAGAAAGATTTTCAGCTTTCGTTTGTTGTCGTATATAGCGCTTAGCTATATTTACAACGCCTCTTCGTGACAGAAACGAAAAGAAAATTAATTGTTATGAATCGTGTGTTTGAAAAAAATATTTAGAAATTTGGATCACTGATGCTTTCAATAACGCCATATCCAGGCCCAAATTCCATTAAAATTTTGAACGAAGTTTAGACGAGAAATTAAACATTATTATTCAAACGAGAGTTCCAATCTGTTGACTAGAATTTTTATATTTTTAGGTGGATTTTCATAGGTTAAATATTTCGTTTTACAAATAAAACTTTGACCGATCCATAGACATTGAAAACTAGCGTCATATAGCGGTGGAATGGTCGAATTAATCGTTATTGACGTGCTTTGTGGCGCTTCTTATTCACACAAGTGCTGCTAAAATCAACTAAAGTGAAAGATTTTGGTAGTATTGAATAGATGGCAGCACGTAGGTTATTCTGGTCTGATATACATATAGACGGCAGCACCTCTATAGACGAGGAACAAAATAATGTGCAACAAGACAGACATGAAAGACTCCGTGTGAAAGACCAGAAGAATAGTGTACGACAAAGATAATAACGATTAGCTCCACCTTTTCTCCACTACGAGAATGTGTGATGGACCAAATTCTTATTTGCAAAAAAAAAGCTAATTAAATTTGTCAATTTTAATGTCCTTCAAATTAAATTTCAAATTATCTTTCTATATTCCATTTGACCTACGAAAAGCATTGAGGATTTGCAAATTCTACAAACCCGATAGTTCGAACAGCTTCGTATTAAAATTAATTAATGACATTTTCACACGATTAATTAACGTTTCATGCATATAATCCCAACTACGTCCAAACTCAATTTCGATGTAAATTTTAAACATAGCTCGCGAGAAATTAAATACATACATGTCATTAGAACGGAGAGTATTTCATTCGCTGGCAGAATTTGTAAATCTGTATTCACGATATGATTTCGTAGGTGTGACGGAAGGTGGATATTTTCATCTCTTTGGATTGTTTTCGAACAGGCATTCAATGCAATCGACATTTTTTCAGAACAATGGCACTCGAACTTGGTCCGCACAATATACGGGTAAACACGGTGAATCCTACAGTGATCATGACAGAAATGGGGAAAATAGGTTGGAGCGACCCGAATAAAGCGCGAACCATGTTAAGCAAAATACCACTGGGTCGATTTGGAGGTAGGTCGTTCTGAAGTTGCGAATCGTGAAAATGACATTTCCACTAATTATATCTCGTTTCACGTGTTATGGTTACAGAGGTATCCGAGGTGGTTGACGCGGTTGTCTATTTGTTGAGCGACCGTAGCACGATGATCAACGGAGTCACTTTGCCAGTGGATGGTGGCTTTTTGGCCATGTAAATCGCAGGAGCGTACCTCAAATCTTTTCTCGTAATGTAACTGTAATTTTCAATACCAAAGACGATGGAAACAATATATTGAGCGAAAAAAAGACTTTATTAAATATAAAAAAATATCTTCTTTCTTCAAAAATAGATTGAATTCTCGCTCGACAGGTATTGTTTCGAGAGAAGTTTTACTAGCATTTCACCAGAGAAGAGATATTAAAAAGAAAAAGAAGAAGAGGACAGTAAAAGAAGGATACTGGAAAATCTGGGCTCGAGACAAAGTAATAAAAGAGAGAGAAAGGCAAACATGGTTACTCGTTTATCTCGTTTAATTTAAAAAACGCTTCGTTTCTTCTTCATTTATTATTTAACTAGAATTCGGCGAGCAGACGCAGGGAACGCGGTGAAACGGTGAGCGCTCGTCGTGTCGTGAAAGAAAACTCGTTCTGCCTCTCGAAAATATTTGAAACGATGACGGAGGACGTATCGTTTCATCGGGGTTCCCCCGCCACCGCCACTTCCGGTCTAAAACAAACGTCCCGTTTTTTTCGGCTTTTCCTAACTCTGGTAATTATTTCGAATCACTACAATGAACATAAGTGGCGGAGAGAAAAACACGAAACCAGACTGCCTGCGCGGAGAAAGGAGACGTTTGAAATTGATTTAGACGGGTTGCATATTTGACTCGACCACGCCTCCCTCTCGCAATCAACGTCACGAATGAAGCGTTTCCCTTTTTTTAAATTAACAATCCTTTACACGCCACAGTAAATTTTGAATCTCGCATCGCAACCGCATTCGACCGTAAACGAAGAAAAAGAAGAAGAAACTTTGAACAAAAAGTAGCAAAGCAAATAAGAGAGAATAAAAAAGAAAAAAAAACAGGAAATGACAAGTAAAAACGGACGATCGTTTAGCTCCATTTTTTTTTTGTTCTTGCGCCTTCCCTAACAGTTATTGCCTCCTCTTGGTGTCATATATGTAAAAAATTCATTACCACTTCTGCTCCAAACTTCAAAAAATACAAGATTATACACGTCGTCGCTGATTAAGAATTACTATCCTACTACGTTGTTTGGATAAAGTACAAGTAATAAAATCGGCACCAACACGCGGGAAACGTGTCAGTCTCTCCTCGATGAGAATCTGCGTTCGCGTTACTCGGGAATCTCCGCAGAGTTCGGCGGTTATATCGAACCAGCTGCCTATTTTGATTATTATTCTTGTTGTTTGCGAATCACGCGCTCTCGTCATTGACGCACCGACGATGATTACCATCATCACACATAAAAGATTAAATTCAAGTCAACAGGCGTCCGGACATCGAAGAAAAACAAGAAGAAATAAAAGAAAGAAAACGAAGACGAAAAAAGAAAAAAAAGAATGCACGAGAAGAAAGAACGAAACAAATAGTTGGAACATTCTCACACACACTCGACACATTGTCGTCGAGATACACGTACGCGAAGAAACGAACAAGCACATGGACAACGACGATTATTTCTCTTTTTTTCTTTTTCTTGTTTTTTCTTTTTTTCTTTTTTTACAATTGCACTTCAGTTTAGGAGTTAACGAACGAACTCACATCAAGAATGTCGAGTAATGCAATCTTAATTAATTTCCCTTAATTCCCGATCGACTCACCAGAGCGTCGAACCTTGTTCGTTCCTAAGTACATAGTTGTTTCATTGTTTGTTTCTCGAAGGAAGAACAAAAACTAGAACTAGTTCTAGTGGGTCGACGTTCCAGCTGCGAGCAATAAATTATGACAAATTCCGCAAATTTATTTTAGTTTTCCTTTTTTTCCTTTCTCATCGCTCTTACGCAATAATAATAATAATAGTAATAATAATAATAATGATGATGATGATGATGATGATGATGATGATGATAATTATGATAATGATGATGATGACGATGACGATGATGACGATAATAATAACGTCGTGGCGATAAATTATATTCCCTTCTTTTTTCCTTTTCCGCGTTTTCTACTGAAACCATAAGATTCTATGGTTAAAACGATGCACACCTACTTCCCTGATTTTCTTCTTCCCTTCTTTTCTTTCTCTCTTTATTTCGATCGGTACGCTCTTGCCATCCTCGAAGATTGTACACGTATGAACAGAGTATGCACATATGACGAGAAACTAAGAAAGATATATACGTGTGGCAAAAGCGTCGGTGTTATTTTTCGGTTCTTTTCTTTCTTTCTTTCTTTCTTTCTTTCTTTTTTTTTTTACAGCGAGAAAATCGATTCCAAGGAGAAAATGGAGAGGATCCTCGGAAACGCAACTGAATGAGACACACTCTTTGACTCTCGTTTACGCTCGCCGTCTCCGGCTAACAAGGCGTTTTCCCCCGGTCAAACTCCCGCCAACAGATTAAACTCGACGATTAAATCCGTATGGGTAGCCTAGACGTTTAGTCGGTCAGTTAGCCGCTCGTGCTTTTCATCAACCTACAAAGAAAGAAAACGTGAATGCAAAAGCAAAAGCCGAGTTTCAAAGATGGCAAGAGTTTTTTTTTTTTTTTTGGTTGTTTGTTGTTGTTATATGCGATGAAGAAAAACGGAAAAAAATTCGTACTAGAATGTAACGGAAGTCCACGAATATCATGTTTCCTTCCGTTTCCTCTCGATAACATACACCAATACTCATACACACGTACACGAATCGTCCGTGAAACTATCTTTTCCGATCACACACGCGTTCTACTATCTCTATGCTTTCAATCCGTCCACTCTCTCTTCTTTCACCTTTGCAGAAACGAGAATATTGCGACACAAGTACACAACACAATGACAAGACAGTGAAACAGAATAAGAATAACAGAAAGAACAAAAATTAAAAGTAGAAAAAAAAGAAAAAGAAAAAAAAGAAGAAGAAGAAGAAGAAGAAGAAGAAGAAAAAGAAAAAAAGCAAGGCTAAAGCAGCACAACTCTAGCTAAAAACGCTTCACTTTGTTTCTCCTTGCACGTATAATACACAAAGGCAGTTTTTATAATACTCTTCGTCGGTGTTTTCGCTCTCTGTTTCTTCAACAAATATTTGATCTAATTGAGTTTTCTCTCATTCTTTTCTTTTTTCTTTTCCTCGTATCGTCACGCATACTTGTTGCACGCACTATGTAGTACAGAGTTTGAATAAGTTCCAAGACGACATGCACAAAGGAAAAAACTTCGTCCATCGTTTGCAAACATATACACGCATACGTACATCGTTCATAGTTTTATAGTTAATTTTCCCCTTGGATAGAACATAGTAATTGTATATACATATACAAACTGTTCGCAAAAATCGATACAATTTTCGATTATTATTACTTAAAGTACGATTGATCGCGAATTATACCACAATGCCGTGATCGTCGTGACGCCTAATCGGTAAATGTGTGTCTTCACAGACAGCAGACGCTTCCCTATTCGTTACCGGAGACCAGTTTATACATGTGTGTTCTTTTCTTTTTTAATTTGCTCTTGATTTTCTTTTCTTTTCTCTCCTTTCCTTCTTTCCTTTCGTTTCCTCCCCTCTCCTTGAAGAATTCTTCCACGTTTTCGAAAGTCTCGCGTAAATTCGAAAAGAAAAAGAAGAAAAAGGGAAAATAAGAAGCCGAAGAAAAAGAAGAAGAAGAAGAAGAAGAAGACCAAGAAGAAAAAGAAGCTCCACTAGGCCGAGCAAAATCAAGCAATTACGATTATTTCTCTTTGTCACTTCTTTCTTTCTTTTTTGTTTTTATTCTGTATTTTTCTTTCTTCGTTTCACTTCGATTCGAAGCATCGACAATTTTGTTAGCCAGCCTTTTGTTATGACAGTTCCGCTCTCGTTCATTTCGAATGGAATAAAATGAAACATGTCTGCGTAGGAGTGTCTACTTCGCTTGAATACAAGAGAACACAAAGAGACATTTATCTCGAAATCTTTAAATGCATTTCGTGCGGCGCAAATTATTTCATTATAAAGAGGATGGAAAGTGTGTGTGTGGGAGGGGGAGATTTAGAGGGGGAATATGTATGCTGGCGCTTCTCTTCTCGCACTATTATAACATCGATCATCTCGAGAAGGTTTCCTATCTTTTTTCTCTTTTTTTCTTTCCTTCACACACAAAAATTTCACGTAAATTAACCTGTTGCGCTGATAATTAGTTGCGGACCATAACGAATGACCAAACTGTATACAATAATTCGTCGCTTTCTTTTTGAACTCGTCGGTATGATATCACTGGATAGAAATTATTGAAAAGTAATAAATTTATTATTTGTTTTGCCTGGGTTATATTTAAATATATTTAAAACTGAGAAAATATTGCAATTTTGGAACAGAAGCAGCGGAATTTTGGGACAAAAATGGCACGTCATTCCAGCACAAGAGATTAAGAAGGAAACAACAAATCGCGACAGGATCGTATCATTCAGAGAGAGAACGCAAAGAGATCTCGCTCATGTACTGGCAGTGTTTGTTCCTTTTAAATTGAGGTTGAAATAAAAAAAGCAATCCTTGATTCAACTAATTGTTCTTCGACAAAATCTGACAATCGTGAGATCACTTTTAATTTCGACACTTCGCCTCAATGTTTTTTTTTTAATTTCAATGCTTAATAATTCGAACGCTCAAACAGTTGACTTTCAATTGCATCTCGAATATTAACAACTAACGCAATATCGGATGCGATTGAATGAAGAATATTTTCTGCGATAAAAAAAAGCCTGCGTTAATAGAGTAAAAAAAAAAAAAAATGAATTAACAAAAAGTCGACGATGAAAGAGGTCAAGTAACAATTGCAAAAGTACAAATTGTGGGTATCGCGTGACGACGAAATTAACGAAATTTTAGAAACAATATCGTCGCGCCATGTGTCTTCTAATAATAATTGCCACGATAATATACAAACGATAATTCAATTAGAATTCGTTCAGATTTCGGCGCCTTCCATCGCCAAAAAGAAAAACAAAAAAAGAACAACAATGGTTGATTGCGTATAAAACAATGATTACACCTAAAAAAAGAAAGCTTTCCAACAAGCCAGACTTTCATCGATTACAATCAAATAAAAATAAAACTAAACATCTATAACACATTTGTAACACATTGCGATCACAGTCACAATATACAACAAAAAAGATGCGATCGTGATTTAATTACGTTCCAGCTTTCCCCCGCTAATCAGTAAACGATAATCGATATTAACGTTCTACCTCAAAAGTCAACAAAAACTAAGGAAACGTTCAACAAACGAACAAATATATTCTTAACTGCTTTTTCTTCTTCTTCTTCTTATTCTAAAGCATAATCACACGAATGCAGAGGACGTAGATGCAGACTCAATGGAAACGAAAGGGAACGGAAAAAATAAAAAAGAAGAAAATGTCGGACATATGCAATGAATTCGTCGTTTCGATTCTGAATCGGCCTAACAAACATATTTTTACAATTTTATTTTCGCTTCCGTCTCGAGAGGATCGTTGCGGATTAAGTCGTCTTTTTTATACAAGTCACATCGTAGTGAATTTTGTGTGTGTGTAATGTATATATAAGTGTGTGTAAGTGTGTGAGTGTAAGTGTGATTAGCGATAGCAGCAGCAGTAGTAATAGTAGTAATAGTCGGTAGTAGTTTAATTAGTTAGTAGTTAATTGGTAATAGTAATAATAATAGCAGTAGTAGTACCCTATGAAAAAAATACATAGAAAAACACGTGTCGGTATAATATATATTTATATATAACCTTCTTTTTTATATATCACGTTTTTTTGTTTTTTACCTTTTCTTTTTTTTTTGTATGCAACTCGTCCGCGATACTTTATACAAGACAAAGTCGACGAAGAAAGGAAGAGGAGGAGGGCGTCAACAGGAAGTAGCGGAAGGGCGAGAATCGTGAAGAGCGAGATTCGAAAAAAATTGGGATGAAAGAGAACTCGTCGCGAGGTGACATCGCGGGTGGAGTTTCGTTTCTTCGATTTTTACTTTCGTCGGTTATGTCGAGTGGCTAACAAAAATGGATAAAACAACCTTCGACTCGATTTGATTCAGATTTTGTAAATAATTATTACCGTGCGCTGTCATATTATGTGTGTGTGGGGGGGGGGGGTTGCAACTCTAAAAGTTTGGTACCCTCCTACGCACTACTCGAGTATTCACAAGTTTTGATTGCGAATTAGTAAGTCAATTTCCTCCACGATTAAATTTAAATTATATCGACAAATCAAGTGAACGTGGTGATACACGGTACAATGATACAGAAAGTTAAAAAATGATACGATTTTTATTGACTGTATTGTGACGATTCGATAATTGAATTTCATAAATAATCAATTGGATAAAAGTCTACCCAACGCATAAAAGAGAGATCTTCATCGATGCGCGTATACATATTTATATAAATTGATGTCTATAAATTGATACACGTGCGTACGTACAAAATTTGAATCAAATCGATTACGTCCGTCACACGTTTTGCCCCTGGTTACTCGTCCTCCGCGAGTTTGGACTTTTCTCACTTCTGAAACAATTTCTCGCGCAAGAACAGTCGGTCGGGTTATTTTAAGGATACTTCGTATTCTCGCATTTTCCTCTCGGAAACATATATTCTCACGCTTGTCCCGTGTATCCTCTCTCCCCTCTTACTCTAATCCCTCGCGCACGTTCAACAAAATCTCACAATCGATGAAGGCAATCGTCGTTCACGCTAAAGGGAAACTCGATTCCCGCCACATGCTCCAAACATCTCTAGTCACTTTAATTTTCATGAAAAAAAAAATCTGCCAAAGTCGCGAACCCGACGTACCAGAGGAACGATGTCACGTGGCGAGAAAAGAACGATTCGAGGACCACACCGTATTCTCATGAACAGAAGAATTTGTGAGTCTTCTCCCTCCCCTCTCCAAGTCTCACCAATTTGAGCACACGAA